>BQNB010126667.1:0-19564 GCA_026074375.1 Tanacetum coccineum | reverse complement strand
CGAACTCAAGATGAATGACAAAGCCATATTCATCTTTTTATTGCTAACTGTTTTATTTCAGGATAAGACGACGGTGTTGTAGTACTCAAGCTTTCAAAGTCAATTAAATAATCGTATATTTGGAAGATTGTTATACTTATAATCATATATGTCAAACAAGAATGTAACAAGTATGAGCATGTTGGTCAAGAGCACAAGATGATCAAGAAAGTCAAGTCAAGGAGATGATGCAAGATAACGATCTCAAGAACTCAAAGTCAAAAAGATAAAGGCTCAAAATCAAGATCACAAAGCATGAATGAACAAAGCTGTTACAAACAAGACAAGACCATAACAAGGCAAAGCATAAACGTTAAACGTCATATCTTCAATGTCATCGGTGATACGAAGAAGTTTGAAGAAAGAGACCTCAACATTGAGGGAGATTGTTAGCCTTAATTATATTAAGTCAAACAAGAATGTTATCGGTCTTAGAAAGTCAAACTAGGTCTTGTATTGTAATAGGCTAGTCAGGTTCAACAGGCTTGGATTGTAATCTAATATTGTCCGTGTTTCGGGCTCAAAGCCTAAGTTTAGCCAAGCCTGGCCCGTTTAGAAAGCCCAAGTGCCAAGATAGCAAGGCATGGTATAAATACCCCTTCACCACACTTGGTGAAGGGTGTTGGTTGCATTTTCTCACACACTTGTAACTCTCCATCTCTCTAATCTAATCTTCTTTCCTTGTTTCTCTCTCTACTTTCTCTTTCTAGGATTTCTTATTATTTCTAGCATCTTGTATGGATTAGTGTTGTGTAATGGATTAACTAGTGGGATAACATTAAGGTTTTAACCTTGTTCTCTATAATCGTGGCTCTTGATACCAATATATAACACCTCTATTTTTGACATATAGCAACAAAAGTTAATCTGGGGTATTATTTCATGGTATAACAGTCATAATCACAGAAAATGACTCGAAAGAGACATTTTTAAAAGATAAGTTATCATTCATTATTTCATCAGAGTTTTTACAAACAGAGGTCCCAAAATCTACATGAAAACATAAAGTTTGAATGATAACAGTTTAGCCATCTTCAAGTCCGTGCCACTCCGTGCCATAAGATGTTCAGTTACCTGAGATAAACATGCTAAAAAGGTCAACACAATGGTTGAGTGAAATTCATAGGTTTATAATAAATAGTGTGAATACAAGTCATCATAAGAGTGAGTTACGTTGTTATACACCCATAAGTGTAACAATTGCAATGGGTACAATTATTATGGAAAACAGTATTATTGCGTCTAAGCTCATGGTACTCAATCTGACTAGTGTATATATCAATAATGATATATATAAAGATAATGGCCCCCATGTAGGTAATTTCCATATACCTATGAGTTTCAAATATAGTGCGTTTGGTTACCTATCCGGCTAACACAAACGGGATTCGTCAATCCCAATAGGCCTATTCACAATATTCACGTTCACTCGCAAGTGATTAATGGTCCATGATGGTGGGGGTCTTTTGGCATAAAGGGACTTAGACAACAGATGCAATAATATATCAGGATAGCATACATTTAGAAAACACTTGTATTCATGGTTTATAGCATGTATCCCCCTCACGGGTTTATGAAATAGAAGATTTAAAAGTGAGGCTATGAACTCACCTTAACAGTATAGGGAAATCTGATTGATGGCAAAAGTATATCAAGTGAAAGTAACGGCTTCGTCACGCAACCTGGGGTGATATGTCAAGTCTTAGTGTGATAGTTTATGTTTCAAAACTTCATAAAGTTTAACGTATATCTTTGATTTATTAAATTATGGAAATATTGTATCGCTGTTCGGGCTATCATAATCCAGAGGCCATGTAGTATCGTTTGAGGAGCCAGGGCACTTTAAATCGTAAACCCAGCAAACTCGTCAAAACGAAAACTCAAATGAAACCCTTCATATGAAATTCCCTAGTAACGTGATACGATAAGATTTTAAGTTTCTTCAAAAGTTAGTTGATGATAAATTATGTTAAATATATAACGAAATAATGCGTCGATTTATGATTAATAACGATAAATGTGTCGGGTTTTAATAAAATCGAGTTTTATAATATTAATATATATTTTTATAATTTATATAAAAATATTATATTTTATATTTTTAAGTTTGCAAAATTGGCAATATATACCCTTGGTTTATAAACTTTTACAACTTTAGTCCTTTATATATAAAGTATATATAATTTAAACCTTTAACTTTGAAACTTGGCAAAATAGGTCCTTATAGTTATAACTTTAGAATAATGACATTTTCAGCCCCTTTAGTTATAAATTTCAGAAAGTTACGATATATACCCCTATGCATGGAAATATTTGCAAAACAAGTCCAAAAAGCCATGCAAGCTTATTTTAAGATTCCAAATGATATTTGCAGGTTATAGCTTATTAGAATAAGCTAAAATAAGATGTTCTAACGTAACAAAAGTTTAGAAAAAGAATTCGTTAGCTAGAAAATCAAAACGGGTCATTTTTAGGGTTTTTATCAAAAACACATGGGTTTGAGGATTCAAAGCTTTAAACAAGAGTTCATATATGATCTTAAGAGTATTATGAACATTATAATACATAATATAAGCTTATGGAACAAGATCTTAGGCTTACTTGAGCTAAAATGGGTCGAAATAGGTTTTTATGACTCGTACGCCTAGGAATGGCTTCAAGACTTCGTTTTTCTTGCTTCTTGGCTTCTATTCTGAGCTTAGGGACTTCTCTTGATCTTATATTGCTGCTAAGGAATGGTTAGAACTCCATTTGAGTGTGTGAGATGAGTTTTGAGGGATGATTTGAAAGGGTTGCTTGGTTCATGTATTTATAGGGCTTGGAAACCTTTGTGCATAAGTTTTCTTGTTATCTAAGGGTTAAGTGATGTAGTGTGATGACTAATGAGGCCTATAGATGAGTATTGAGGGCTAGGGAGTATAGCTTTGCAAGGTGTATGGTGGTGGAGGGGTGTTTAGAGGTCAAGGCTAAACAAGGGTGATAAGGTGGTGGCTAAGAGTTGAAAGGGAGGTGCTTGTAAGCAGCTTAGGGTTGTAGTAGCTTAGTCATAGAGGTGCTAGGATACTTGGTTGGGTTTAAAATGGGTAGAAATGGAGGGAAAGGGTATCGGGTTCATTTAGGGTTTGGTTTAGGGTTTTGGACTTTTAGATTGAGTTAGGGTTAGGGTTTAGGATAGATTAAGGTTTAGGATTAGTGTTAGGATTAAGATTAGGGCTTAGGATTAAGGTTTAGGGCTTAGTTTTAGGTTTAGGGTTTAGTTTTTGGTTGAAAGTAAAATTAGGGGTTTTAGGGTTTCGTTTTTAGGGTTTAGGGTTTTGATATAAACGTTAACGTTTAATGCTTGTTTTGATAATTAGGGTTTAGGTTTAGGGTTTAGAAGTTGTACATTGAGTATAGAACCTCGTACTAAAGTGGTGGTACAAAATCTAGATGAAATGGTCGGTAATCGGTATTTTAAAGGTCGAATGCTTAATCGTACTTTGTACATTGTGCTTAAATGAGTTGTACATTGTTTTTAGAGGGTAAAGTTATTCAAATGTTATGCTATGATACTTGTACACATGCCTTGAATACTTGTACATTCACTTTATGTATATATATATAATTAGGGTTTTGATACAAACGTTTAACATTTAAAGCCTGTTTTGATATAATATTGTTAAATGGATAATGTTTTTGGTAAAAATGATATTAGGGCATAGACTGAAATATTAGGATTTTACATAATAGGAATAGATATAGTTGGCATAGGTGGTTGTGAGCTTCGTTTTACTTTGTTATGTAAAACAATGTTATATAATGGAATGTGTAAAACAATAAAATTTCCTCGTACAAAAGTTGATTATTATAATAAGGTAGATATTACATTGATGTAAAATTTTGGGTTGTTATACAACAACTACTTATCACCATGGAGATCATCTGTATCAAACATATCTGCATCATCTGACCTCCCCTGGGTTTCATCAACTAAAGAAATATCAGCATCCTTATCAATATCTTCAATGCTCCTCCCTTTTGGGATGCAGCTTCTTGATCACCAAACTTCTCCTTGATCTTTAGAGGATTTATCTCTCCTAGACATACCAACTTTCTTTAGTCTTTTCAATCCTGTAGTTCTTGATTTCTTTTTCCTTTCCAACTCTCCTGGACCTCTTCTTTAAATCAACAATCTCTTTGCTTGGAGCATCCTTTTTCCTTCTCTTAATCAAAAACTGTTTTGTAAATGAGTACACAAAGATCAATTCAGATAGTTGCATGCATCCTCACTCTAAGAGGTAGAGCTTTGGAAGTGTAGGAACACTGTTCATCTTGTTGAATTCCTCTTGAGCAACTGCATTATCCTTCCTCTGTTTCCTCCTAGACTGTTTCTTCTGAGTTCTAGAGGATGATGGTTGAGTAATAATGGGTGTTTGAAGAGAATCAGCAGGAATGCCTGAATCTACACCCTCATCTTGAGTAGGTTGAACCATCATTGTTGCAAACAAAGGTGTTACTCTTCCAGAAAAATCCTTTCCTTCTCTCTTTTTAATATTGGCAAAGATTTCTTTGTGTGCTGATGGCGTTTAAAAAATTACTTCTTGTGTTATGACATAACACCAAGTTCTTGTTTAATGAATAGTTGTAGAAAAATCGTGGTACATCATAAATTTAACCCCTTTCCATCTAAGTGGTTTAACTATAGCATCAAAAATGTATTTAGAATATTAAAATTTTTGATTGGGGCAGTTATGATTAAAGAAGGCATTTACTATGAATATTTCCATTCAATGGATTGGCACTAAGGCATGTTTATAGTGGAATTAGAACTTTCACTGTTTAGAGAAAGAAAGCTTTATAAAATGTAGCATTGAGAGTTTTTCATACCTATCCTTGCCAGTTCTTCAAATTGTTTTAGCAGTTGGCAAGCAATCAGTTTCTCCTGCATCTTCCAAGTGAAGATCACTTCTAATGCTTAACTCCATGATGACCACCTTCTTCTTATCAATTAAGGATTGTATCTGACGTTCACCATTAACCGTTTTTGCCTTTGCGGTTGCCCAGAACTGTTGAATGCACGATATGTAGATAGTAGGATTGACAGTCAATGCATAATGAATCTGATTAGCATTCAAAAAATCAATAATCTCATGAAACCCATCACTTTCAGCTGGTTTTTCCAAGAATGCGACCATGTTATGAGTATCAACAAAAGTTAGGGTTGACATTGTGTTGTGGTTTTGATGATCAAAGATGAAATTTGTGTTAGGTTTTGGTTAGAGAGTGTTTGATTGAGTGATTTGAATAGAGAATCAAATGAAAACCTGATTCGAGTATTTTTTAGAATCACCCTCTATCAGCATTAACTTGAACTGGCTACAGCACTAAATTAGGCTAGCTAGCATTAACTAAACTGAAAGCATAAAGTTATGCTAACAGTAGTAAGTAACAATAACCTAAGATAAACAGCAGTAAGGTTTTAAGTTACAAGCACTAACTTCAATTTCTTCCCAAAAATAAGGTAGGACTTCTATCATCAATTGATTCTTCTCACAAGCTCTTTTTCTGTTTTTATGCTCACAATATCTCTCAATTCTTTTTGCTTACATAATCACTCATTTCTATTTTTATTCACACATCTCTCTTTCTATTTTTAAGCTCATTTAATCTCTCATTTCTTTTCGCTCACCAAATCACTCTGTCTGTTTTTATGCAACATATTTGACAGTTTTGTACAAAGTTCCATCAATTCTAATAGTTTCATAATGTCTCCCCCTTTCCAGTGTGTACTCTGTGAGAGGGTGGATCTTTGGACTGTTTTGATGTGGTCTCAATACTAGTTTGAACATCTACATCCACCTAATATGGTATCTTGGCACCTTGGACCACTACCTGAACCAATTCCCTAAGGACTTAACTCATTAAGTGTTGCCATGGATTAGGTCTTAATTTATGTTACCACTGTCCTGCTCTGCTTCTAAGCTAGAAGCAGTAGTGGCATCCCTTTCCATTCTGTCACCTAACTCCTTATGGACCAGCCTTATCTCCATCCTTTTGTAGGGGTGACCACTTGACTGAGGTATCTGGTGTTCACGACCTTTTGACTTGCCTAGATTTTTTTGTTTTTTTAACACATTTTGATATAACAGATCTTCATCCAGGCTTGACATGTATAAAATAAGTAGCCTCCCCTACAAAACAATGCTTCATTGGACATAAGAATTTGCTCGTAATTTGGCGGACCCAACTGTACTAACTTTTGCCTTGGCAGTAGTAATTTTCTAATTGCTAGTTTGTAGTAATGAGATATATAATAGTATTAATATGTCTTCAAGTAATTTATACTAAAACATGCCTTCTATTTTCACAACCACACTAGAAGACTAGTAGACATGTGAGAATTTATGTAGGATCCAGTATTTATGCATAACTTGATAAAAGTAAAAAACTGTATTATCACAAAACATTAACTTTTCCTAACCAATTTTCAGAGGTAAAGCATTCCAGATAGGTATTCAAGATCTTTTACTGCAGGTGTTTAGTCCATAGCAAAAATAACATCAAAGTATTTTCTTCTTGACCGTATTAAGTATGACTGACAATTATAAAACAAGCAGTCTTAAAATAAAAAAACACTTAACATATAATTGACAAGGGACTAACAGTACTTTTCCTTTATAAACTTTTACAAAAACATATGAGATATAGACATTAAGTCTATAAGCATTCCAATAAATTCGAGACCAAGTACTGTAACCTTTCAGCATAAAACCTTTTGTAGAAGATCTGCACATTATAATCGGTTATGAATTTTAAACCATTTGATTAATTTTGCATTGCAATCTCTTATATAATGATGCTTAATCTCTATATGTTTTGTTTTAGAATGTTGAACAGGATTTTCAATAATGCAGATAGTACTGTTATTGTCAATAATAATGACAGTATTTATGAAATTGTACCTATAATCTAGCAATTGATTTTGAATCTAGAGTACTTATCCATAGAATTAGCAGGCAGCACATATTCAGGCTTCAGTTGTAGATAGTGGCAACCACAGTTAGCTTCTTACACTACCATGATATCAATGTTTCCATAAACTAACGACCTCTACGTTGTAGACTTCCTATCTTGTGTTGCTCCCAGAATACGGTCACTATCAGTTATAAGGAATCTAATTAAATTGGTGAATCCCTTAGAATACCAAAGGCCTAAAGTTGGTTTGCCTTTCAAATATCTAAAAATTCTCTTTATAGCTAAGAGATGTGATGTCTTTGGAGTAACTTGAAATCTGGCACATGCACATACTGCAAACATGATATCTGGCCTAGATGCTGTAAGATACATCAAAGACCCAATCATAGATCTACAGAGATATACATCAACATCATCAGCATCTCCATCTTTGACTGAAGGCTTTTCTAAGTCAACTGGAATAGAAGCAGATTTCACATCTGTGTAGTTAAATATCTTTAAAATCTCAGCTACATATTTATCCTGATTGATAGATATTCCATCTTCCTTCTGTTGTACTTGTAATCCTAGAAAGAAAATAAGTTTTCCCATAGAACTCATCTAAAACTTTTCCTTCATCAGCTTCTTAAATCCATTACATAACTCCTTGTTTGTAGAGCCAAAGATAATGTCATCAACATATACTGTACAAGCAAAATACTCCTTTTTGTTATTGATAAATAATGTCTGATCTATCTTGCCTCTTTTAAACCTATTGCCCAACAGATAGTTAGCCAAAGGTTTCTCATACCATGCTTTTTGTCCTTGATGCAAACCATAAGTGTCTTGTCCACCTTGTATAATTTTTTAGGGATGGTCAGGTATCTTTAAATCCTGTGTGGTTGGAGTAACATAAACTTCTTCTCAATGTTACATATAAGTAAGCACTCTTTACATCCATTTGATATACCAGAAACCTAAAAGAAAGCATAGGCCAAAAACAATTTATTGCTGTTGTTATTTCTGCCACAGGTGTAAAACACTTTTCACTGTTATTTCTTTCTTTGTCATGGACCTGTGCAACTAACTGGATTATTCAATCACAATCCCCCTTTATCTTCTTGTTTTTGGAGCACCATTTGATTCAATGGGTCTCTTTTCCAATAGGCAAATCCACAAGTATCCAAACCTGTTGGAGTTTGAATTGCAGAAGTTCTTCATGCATTGCTTCCACCCAAGATGAATCAGATAGAGCTTTAGCAATGCTTGTTGGTTCAATCTGTGATAGGAAACAAGCATATAAACAAGTATTCAGGGTATCATGTGTTTTCTGTTCATATATTGCACTGAGAAACCCTTGTTCAGAAGTAGGTTTTGTCATTCTTCTTGTCTGAACAAATGACTTCACATTACCAATCACATTTTCAATTGGGTGATCCTTATGAATTCTTGTATTGGGAGTGGTTGGAACTGTATAAGAATTTGTGATGTTCCCCAAATCAACTTTTGGTTCATCTTCATCACTGAAGAACTCAGCATGAGTGGCTTCAAGTGTATGACTAGCTCCCATAGTGAACATGTCTTTAGGGCTATCTTGATCATATGAACTAGCAGTATTAACTGATGGATCAATAGTATTAACTTCAGAACTGGTAGTATTAACATGTTGTCTAGCAGCATTAGCATCCTTAGTACTGCTATCATCATCAGACTTATCTTGTTCATCATTCTCATTATCTGGACCATCTTTATCCTGCTTTTGATCATCAGCAGCAGATTTTGGTTCACCGTTATCATCCATTGGGAAGGTGGTATCAAAATATGAAGATCTTGCCAAATCTGGGCATACAATGCTATTTGACTATTTTCTTCTGATGTACCTGCATTAAGTTCTCCTTGTGTACCTGTAGATTCATTAATGATTGTACCTGTAATAACTGCTACATAATTCATAGATTGGGTTAAGGAATCAATATCAAATGCTCTTGGACCATTCCTTTATCATAGGCTTATTTTCTAAAAACCCAATATGCAAGTTTTCTTCTTCCCTCTGGTTTTTTAGTGTTGTATACTTTAAAGCTTTTTACTCAAATATATCCAACAAAGTAACCTTCGTCACTTTGCCATCAAACTTGCCTAACTGTCTAAAGTATTAAGAAATTGTAACCATGACCATCCAATGGTCTCATAAAACTTAGAGCTGGTTTTTATAAAACTCTACTAAGTTTAAAGGTGTCTTGTTATGAGGCTGGACTACTAAGACCCTTTTCTGTACATAGCAGCAGTAGAAAACTTGCTTCAGCCCAAAATGTGGTAGGTAACTTAGAGTCAGCTAAAATTGTTTTAGCTAGCCTCAATTAGTGTCTATTCCTCTCTCATGCTACTCATTTTGCTGAGGAGCCTCGTGACTACATATATCCTCTCTTTATACTTTTTTCTGCAAAAATTATCCATTATCCTGTATTCTTAAATTTTGTACATTATCATACCTGATTATTTTTTACTTTCTTATAACAGTTTTCTTTTCTTTGATAAAGTTCTTAAGGATCTCACGGTTTCATCCTTAGTTGTTAAAAGAAAACCCATGTAAACCTACTATTTATCATCAGTGACTACTAAGCAATACTTCTTATGCATTAACACTACTATAAAAGTTGGACCAAACAGATCCATATGGATGCATAAACAAAGGCGTATAATTGGATTCGAGAACTTTGGACTTACAAGAAGTCTGTGTGTTCCCTTAAGACAAGAGCAACACATGTTTGGTCATTTTTAAAATGTTTTGTAGGCATTCTTTACAAGATTATCCTAAACAAGCTTATTTTATTTTCTTAAAATTTAATATGACCAAAACCTCTTCTGCAGAGCATTGATCAATTGATGTAGCTTTTGTAATAAGACTAGTTTAACTCTCTTTTGGAACCAATGTTCTTATATCTAAATTACATATGTCATTTCTAGGAATTTTAAGAAGTATTTGATTTTCACAGGCAAACTTAAAATTAGAGATAAGAAAGACTATTCTAGTGTCAGTAAAAAAGGACATATAGTTGCTGTTTTTGTACACACATCTGTGAGGACACTAAAAAAGATTGAATTTTTAACTCATGACAAAGTATCATCTTCAAAAATCAAGACTATTGTTTTAAGTGTTCCATTACAGTAATTTTCCACCATGTGCTCCTCCTCCAAATGCAACATAACCTCATCAAACTCCCTGGAATTCTTAAAGATAAAGCTATGTTCTCCAGTATGTGCCTTGAGCCATCCACTGTCATAAATCATGTGTCAATTTGTTGTGGCTTAGCACTACACATAAAATAAGGATAATTAGTTTCTTTGGGGAACCAAGCCATTACTGAATTGGATCTGCCTCGTTACATCAATGTTAATTATGTTTTCTTGATGTGATTGATGCCTATCAGGGATGGTAGGTCTCCAAATATCATGCTGAGCCTTTATAGCATTTGCCTGATTAACTCCTAACAGCTTAACAACTAAAAAGTTTGCCTAAGCAGTTTTAACTACTTTTGGCCTTGTAGTATGTTGGCAATATTAACTTTTTGGCTAAAATTTTTGTTAGTTAATACTATTTTTGATTGATAGGGCCTTTTTACAGTTGATTGTGCTGATTTTGAAAAATGTGACATTGGTTTAGCACTATAAACTATAGATTTGGGATGAGCAGTATTAACTGTCCTGGCAGTATTAAAAGATTTTAGGCCAGTTTTCATTAAAACTGCTCTTGGAACCATGTTCCTTTGAGCATTAGGGTGAGTCCTATTGGTAGTATAGTTGTAGTTCACCCTGTTATAATTATTCCCATATACCATCCTTTCCCTTTGATGGTATTTACAATGAGCCTGCACATGATCAAAACTCCCACAAATGAAACATGCTTTATTATACATCACAAAATCACTACCTAGCTGTTGGGATTTAAGATTATTCCAATTTCTTTGATTCCCCCTAGGACTTTGTGATCTATACATCTCAGCATACCTAACTGACTTTTTAACTGGTTTTTCATGATTTTTAGATTTGCTGAACTCTATCTTTTTATCAACAAGAAAAACAGTTTCTTTATCAACATTAAGTGAAGACTCAACAAAGCTACTTGTGTCTTCTGATACTTGTTCTTTTACCAAAGAGTCATCAGAATTTTCCTTAGAATCATCTGATTTTTTATCACAAACAATGTTAGACTCTTGCTTACTATCCTCAGAACCATAACTTTTGAATTCAGGGTCTTTGAATTCATCAAGACCAGAATAAGACAAATCAAGCTTTTTAGGTCGATTATAGATTAAAGGATGGGGTGGAGGAACAACATTATACCCCAAACCCTTTTTACTTTTGTCAGTTATCTGACTCCCTAACAACTTGTCTAGGTCCTTTGAGGCTTTATCAAATTTCTCAATTTTAAATTCAATGCCCTCTTTTTCTTGCTTAACTTTTTCAAACTCACTTTTAAGCAACTCACTTTTAAGCCATTTATTTCATAGTCTTTGCAAGCTACTTCCCTTTTACAAGAACTTGACAACTTCTCAAAAAAAGAACCCCATTCTTTCTATAAGTTGAGAAGTTGTTCTTGCCTATATTTGCTAAACCTCTTTATAATTAGCGTACTGGTAATTCAGTTTGATTAAGCTTAACAATCAAATCATCACATGGCACACTGTTAACGAAGAGTTTCATATTTTTTCAAAGCAAGTTTAAGAGCAAGTTTATCATTGTATGACCTCAGAGTCTGAAAACGCCTTTAGAGCCAAGTTTTCTGGACCCCTTACATCTGTCATTCACTCCAAGACCAAAACCTACAAACCAACTATAGCCACATTGCCTTTGAAGATGTGTCTATTATTGTTTTCCATGCTTCCTAGTTTGTCCTTGATTTTTGAAACAGACCCTCTTGTTCCTCGGTGCTCTACACTCCCCTGGCAAAAGGACCCATCTTTACGTTGAAACACTCTACCTTGGATTTATCATACCCAGCAGTATCATTAGCATTAATGAAAATTTTCTTGCATGTCCTCTAAAAGTACCTCTTTGCCCTCATACTTAGCAGAGAGAGCTGCCACTTTAAATCCATTGCTTCCAGATCATCTTCATGAATTTGCTCTAAGTCCTGTTGTAGGAGATTAGAACCATTAGGATTCTCAACCATGAAAGCATACACAACATTATTACTGAAGCTAGAAGTACTAACTTGAGGACTAGCAGTGTTAACATTAGCGCTAACAGTACTAACTTCATATGCATGTTTAGCAGTATTAACATTATTAGTACTGCTAGTGCTTGGAGCAGTCATAAAGTCTAAGTTTTGAGCACCACTACTTGCACCAACAGATTTCTTTACACTTTGTTCAACAATTTTAAAGTTGTTGTATAAATCATCGATGCTCATTGTTTTAATTTCAGCCTTATTCATCCAGACTACAACATGAGTATTCCACTCAGGAGGCAAGCTTGTCAAAAATTTGAATTTAAGTCTTCTTGAGTGATGACTACACCCAAAATTTGAATTTAAGTATTCCACTCAGAAGACAATCCTACTAATAATCTTCTGGAGCCTGTTAAAGATAGAGTCAAGAGACTCTGTGCTTGATGCACTAAAATTTTCATATTGTTTTTCATTAAAAGTATTCTTATGTGTTTTTCTTTAGTGCTCCATACCCAAAATACTTGTTCGATATCAGCAAACATTGTTTATAGAAGCATCAGTTAACTAACTGAAAGTAAGTTGATGTAATTGTGAAGAGCCATGATAGCAATCTTCTTCTAGCCTTCACATCATCATCTTGTTGGGATTTATCTTCACCAGTTATAGGTACTCTTTACAATCTTTTATAACTGAAGTACCATTCTTTGTGTTGTTTGTGGTACAGTACCCATGAGGTACCATTCCCAAATGACCATCCAAAGTAGCATAGTCCTTGTACCTGGAAGTACTACTTGATTCTTATCACCCACATCTCATACTCACCTAGTTTGAGTATGGGTAGCTTAGCAGTAGTATTACTATATGCAGATTCAAATTCCATGACTTCTAGATCAAAGATTCTCAAAGCAAAAGCTCTGATACCACTTGTTGATCCCAATCCTTGATCGATTCCTTAGCTTGTCTAAGGTTAAATTACCTTGGATAAATCCAAAATAACTTGTTGTAAAAACTTTTCATGTATACAAAAGTGTATGCGGAATCTACACCATAATATCTAGAAGTATTATGAATAAAACAGTAATTATGAATGAACAAAGATATAACCAAATGCTCCAATATTATTAGATCAATAATACGAGTACTCTTCACTAGTACTAGGGTTTACAACCTTGAAGCTTTTTAATCAAATTTACAACTATGAAAACTTGTATATCAACTAATACCCCTAGATCCTCCTTTTATAGACCAAGGAGTCCTAAGGCTTACAATACTTTCCTAAGATATCATGATCTTTTCTAAAAGAAAATGTAATCTCTTAAACAAATACATTATACATATCTTTTACAAAAATAACTCAATACTTATCTTCGTAAGTATTCTTGTTCTCCAGACAATCTTTATCTCTTTACTCGTCTTTATCCTTCTAACAGTAGTAATTCTTCTAGCAGTTGTAATCTAGCAGCATAAACTTTTATACCAGCAGTACTGATAAACATAAGCAGTAGTAACATTAGTACTAGCATAGTAAATATAGTACTTAACAGTATTGTACATTGTACTATCATCTTAACTTACTCCCTAGCAGCACTAACTACTTAGCATATATTTCAGTCTTCAACTCTGAGCAGTCTTAACTTTAACAAGCAGCAGTAACTTAATACTAACAGTACTAACTTATACTAGCAGTAGTTACTAGCAGTAGTAACTTTATACTACCAGTACTAACTACTTAGCATAATTTTCATTAGTATCACCAACAGTACTAAGTTATGCTTGACAACACCAAAATTATACCTTAGCAGATGTAACTCTAAGAATCACTCTTGTAAGTTTTTAGGTCCCAACAATCATCTCCTGAAAGGTTCCAAATCCTACATCAGGAAAACTCTTTGAACTTTTGAGAGAATGGTGGATTCAACATCCACAATGAAGTAGAAATATAATCTTTGCCAGGTACTGTCTCTATTCTAGCTTTACCTGCACAACATATGCTTTGACCTCTGCATTAACCATTAACTGATTTCCTGCAACAATTGGCTTATAATTCATTGACTTTGTTAGTGCATCAATATCATTAAGCAATTTTCCACTTCCTGCATATAAGGTGGTATTCTACTAAACTGACATGCAGGGTTCTCTTCAACATCCTAGTTCTACTAATTGAATACCTAAATTCTTTGACTAATTAATTGAGCACCCCAAAGAATCCTACATCAGCCTAACCAAACAAATTTGCCTATGTGATTCTATATTATTGAAATTGTAATAGGAGACAACTAAATGGTCTCATGAAGCCTAAAGCTGGTTTTTCTTATTCTACCAATAAAAAGTTCATAAGGGGTCATTGTATGATGCTTAGGTACTAATACCCTAATTTGGCACATAGCAAGATTATTAACTGCATCACCCAAAAAGAGTAATGTAGTTTAGGAATCATCAAGCATTGTCCAGGTAGCCTCAATTAAGTGTTCTATATTCCTCTTATCTACTCTACTTTTTTAGGAGATCTAGCTACACTAAATTCCACTCCAATACCTTTTCTCTTACAAAACGATTCATACTCCTTATCTTGAACTCAGTTTCAGTTGTCCCACCATTACTACCATTAACCCTTAAATTTATTAGATTTTCTACACCATTAACAGACTTAAGAATGCCACTAGTCTCATCCTTAGTAGCTAGAAAGAAAACCCAACTAAACCTACTGTAATCATCTGTAACAACTAGGCAATACATCTTTTTCATTAAGCTTTTTATAAATGTTAGACCAAACAAATCCATGTGCAACATATGCAAAGGTTGGCTAATTGAACTTACTATTTTGGACTTACAAGAAGCTCTATGTTGCTCTTACTTTTGACAAGAAACACAGGTTTGATTGAATTTTAAAAAGTTTTGAAGGTAAACCTGTGACAACCGTCAAGTTTCAGAACCCTAAATGACTATTTTTCCCTTTGACTTTTTAGGTTAACTCGACTTTTGACTTTTGTTTTCAAGTGAAAACAATTATCGCATAACTGATAATTTTTTTTAACTTATTTTAAGAATAAATCATAATTATTATTACATAATTTTCATCATAAATTTTTGACTTTTCAAATTATCTGACTCGAAAACGAGATCAACGCGTACCGACACGAAACAAATTAGATTTTATTTATTTATCGTAATTTATTTAATAAGAATATTTAATAAATTAATTATCATTTTATTTAAAAACGTTTAAAATTACGTGAATAATCGTTAACTATTTTATTTTATTAATAAAGTTTACCCTTGATATCGGAGTCCTCGAATAAAAACAAAGCACACATTTTTAAATGAACTTACAAATATTAGATGAATATGGTCAGTGAATACTATTTTCGATGAAAAAATATTTTAAAAACTATGGCGCAAGTCTTTCGACTTTTAAAATCATAGCCGTTAACCTCGCCAAACGATCCCGAAACCGTTATCTTACAAAGAGTTAACAATAAAAAGAATTTACACTATCACCCCTTTAATGTATAATTAAAAAACTTGTCACCATGTTTTAAAACACTTCAATATATATACAAAATACTATTTTTTTCTCATTTTATCAAAATTTAAACACACACACACAACCCTAACAACTCTCAACATCCACACCTCCCTCAATAATAATTCCTCGCCCTCAAATGATTTTTCCTACCACCGAAATTGTATTCCCGGCAAGTACGCAGTATCGCTCACCACCCATCTCCAAACCGACGCCCCAATCATCACCGTCCACCTTCGTCATCACATGTAACACTATATTCGCCACGACACCACCAAACATCCACATCCAAAATCCATCACATCATCACTGCCTCCCATCACTACCTACTGCATGTCACCAACAGCCATACCCCCAACGGCTTGTTGCCATAGCCGATACCATCACCACCATATGCCATCAGCCGCCGCCTAAACCACCCCAAAACCACCATCCCGTTCACCTTTTTTTTCCGATTCTTGGATGATTACATTTTTCTTTTAAAAAAAATTAATAACTAACTAAGTGTGGTTTGGTTCGGATTTATTTATGTCTCTTTTTTTTTGGGTGTTTGATTGTCACCGAACACACCACTGTAGGTGGTGTTCGGTTTGTTTTGGTATCACCACAGCCACACCCTTGTGGTGTCGGGCTTGTGGTTATTTTTGTTTCTTTTGATTCTTGGTTATCTCGTATTAATTTCTTTATTACTCGACCTACACGTAAATCTAAATAAGGATTTTAGTTTTAAAAACATCCCAGATGCACGCACTAAAAGTGGGTACGGTTTGGAACCGGCAGCCACCACAACCAGCGTCATTGCATGACGTCGGGCTCGTGGTTACTTTATCTTTCTTACTCGATGTATCTCGTCTTGCTATGTATTTGGTTAACCCGATTGGAAAACATGCCCAGAAAAGGGTGTTTGTTTCTGTGTAAAAACAGCCCCCACGGGGTGTTTGTTTGCTGAATTTTCAGCCCAATAGGGGCGTTTGGATTTCTGTTTAAAACTGCCAAACAGGGGCGTTTGGATTTACATTTAACAGCCCCAACGGGGGTGTTTGGTTTAGGACAGCCCATAAGGGGGCGTTTGTTTTGCTGTTCAGCAGCCCCTAAGGGTGCGTTTGGGACAGCGGTCCCTAATAAGGGAGCGTTTGGTTTAACTTATACTTAACATTTATGTAAATTTGACAAAGTATTAATCATGAAGGAGGGGGCGAAAATAAGTGATATTGATTGATGAAAAATATGAAATATTGTATTTTAAGATACATGGCAACGTTGTACAAATGGCAAGGTCATGCCGAAATTTATAAAAACTTATATACTTAGTATTTTTCGTTTAGAACTTTTACTATATTAAAATCCGATAAAAGAACAAAGTATATATTCTATTAAATTGTAATTATACAATAACAGGAGTAATGATCGAAAACTATATTTATTACAACGAACAACTATCTTAACATAAAACCCCTTCAATAAGCCAAATACTAAATAATAAAAAGTATTATTTTATATTCCCCGCACAAAAAGAAAGACAAATATAATGACTATTGTTAAAACTTTTAAAATGTCTGATTAAGAATTTTTTATGTTCTTTTTAAACTATATATATAATATAATAATAATAAAATATATATAACCTAAAAAAACAAAAACAAATCAATAAAGAATACCAAGAGCAATATAAACTATTCCCAGTGTCGTTAATTTCCCCAACGAAGGCTGTGCTAGGAAGATACGTACAGCGAAGATTTGATTGAAGAAGAATTATTTGAGAAGGTGAAAAGTCAAATTAAACAATAACAAACAAAAACGTTTAAGAAAATCCTAAAAATTACTAAATTAAGCTAAAAAAACGGAGCACGATTCCGAAACTAAGGGGGAAAAACCTAAACTCTTTAAATAACCCTACCAAGAAATTTTTACGTTCTAAACTAACTCTACGTTACAAATACCGAAGAAGAAAAAGACTAGACCGAAAACGAGTTTCGTTTGACCCAAAAAACGAGTCACAACAAAAAACGACCCGGACACCCAGATTCTGTTAAAAAATGAAAGTTTAAAACAAACCCTAACGAACATTTTAAAATTTTTCCTACAAACTATATACAAAATTAAAATTTCTAAAAAAGAAAAATAGAATTTTGATAAATTTTTATAATGTTTATGAAATTATTAAGTTTCAAACTAAATTAAATTATAAAAAAATAGTAAACTACTTCGAAAAATTCTGAAAAATTTATAAAAACTTTACACTACAATAAGCCTACGAAAAATAAGAAAACACAAAGCTGGCTTAATAATAAGCCCCGAATAAGGCTTGTTTACAGCATAAAAGCATATAAGCCTAAAAACGTGTATAAGTAACAAAGCCCTTGAGTCTTTAACGAAAAAGACCCAAGGGCGCAGTGGTAAGGAGTGTGTACAAAGGGGACTGTATCGAGAGGTCTCGGGTTCGAGTCTTGCTCACCCGGACCTCTTGTCTTTCCCCTTTTTTTTCGAAAACTCACAAAAGCAAAGTTGTTAAGCTCGTGGGGCTTAACAACTTTGTCAACTAAAACTTTTTACGAAAAGCTGTCAATAAGCCTAAAAATAAGCTTAAAGGTGGCAGAATAGCTTAAAGGCTTAAAGCTAGATTTTGGCTAAGTCTTTTGGCCTCTTGTGGGTAAATAAGCTAAACTAGGATATAATTAAGCTAAGGGGGACCTAAACTAATCTAAATAAGCTAAAAAGAACACTAAGGAGCTTATGACATAAGCTGAATAAGCAAAAATGAAAATTAAGCAATCTTATATAAACACTTAGCAAAACAGTTCAAAGGGCAAGTTTGGGCTTAAAAATAAGCCATCAAACAAGCTTTTTAAAGGCTGAAACTTAGAGGGCTTATAAAAGGGCTTATAAGCTCTTGAAATAAGCCAAGAGATTGGGCTTAAGAACACAAAAAGCTTAAGAAAAAGGGGCTTAAAATCTCCCCTTTGCACCAGGGGAGATTTAAGCTTAACTCAAGGGCTTATTTGACAGCTTCTTAAAAGCTGTCAAATAAGCTCTAAACAATAAAATAAGCTCAAACAGATGGATTACTCTAACAAATTGACTTGTGCAACAATTTTTGGCTTTTGAAAATCATTTAAACAAGCTGAATTTTGAAGGTGAAAAAGGGTCTTTGCTTTTTTAAAACTGTCACTTGAAAAACTTGGTGATTTTTGACTCACCAAAGTCAAAAGACAAAGGGCTTGTTACAGCTTTGTTAACACCACAAAACACACACTTTTTGACATTTAAACTCAAACTTCAAGTGCTTATGAGTATAAGCACTTGTGGTGTATATTAAAGGTCACAGTTAAAAAGATGGTTTGGAAAAGCTTTGAAAATCAATTTTTAAACTTGAAAACTCTCAAAAACAGCTTAAATGAGCTTACAAACCCAAGCTAAAACTACTTTGAGATTCCAACCCATGCACAAAACTATTTTGACCCGTTTTTACTCTTATGCCAAACACCTTCTTATTTAAACTGTTAAAACTAAAGTCACATTCAAATCTATTTTAAAGCTTAAACTCCTAAAACCTTTTATCTACTTTTACTTAATCTGTCCTAATAAAGCTAATTTAAAACTAAAACTTGCAGCTTATTAATGGAAATAAGCCACTTACTCACCTAGCTTCTTAGTACTCAATGACAGAATTTGAAGTAAAAATGAAACTAAATGAACTTTAACTAAGAAAACTTAAAACATTTGATTATCCAAACTAACTAAACTTATTTGAACAGGATTTAAACACAAGGAAAAACAAAGGTACAGAAATAAGCTAAATGAACAAGATGTGTATAAGCTACAATGAGGTTTAGAAGATGAAACCTGAATTTTTTTTGTTGTCTCAGTCACAAAGCCACTCTTTCTGAGTGAGTGGCTTAAAA
>BQNB010126666.1:0-19564 GCA_026074375.1 Tanacetum coccineum | reverse complement strand
TGAACCGATTTTAAGCCCTCAACATATCGATTTGAATGATGAAACATCATTGTTCGAATTTAATGAAGAGGAACAAAATGTTTTATACTTTAATGATCTATTTCCTTTTAACATAATTTACTCTGATGATCGAAAATTAGATAAGGACAATGATGATGATAAAATTGATATCAAACACTCTTTGGGGGGCAATGTAATAAATACCGATGTTGGTTCCTATGCACATGAGTCAAATAAGCTTTTGGAAACAAGTCATGATACATCAAATAAATTTTTCAAAACTGAAACTTTTATCAAGGGATTAAATTTTAATATCATGACTTGGAATCAGCTTAAAAAAGGGATGCCATTCATTTTCCTAATCAAGAATTTGTATGTGCCATTTGGCATCTCGTTCGACCCTAAATTGTTTTATAAGGATGGGATTAAATTGGGGCAAGTCTAACTTAAAGACTTCATTGTAAACAAAAGTGCTTGCCGGGAGACAACCCAGAATGTATTTTCAATATTTATCGAGTCTGTCTTCCCAGACTGTCTATACGGCGTATCCAAACCCCATGGATACAACGTATTAACTATCTGGACGTTATCCAGTCTTTATTTTTAGCACAATCTATACGACGCATTCATTAAATAAATACAATGTATACAAGTATCAATACGACGTATCCTGGGGTATGGATATAGCGTATCGACTTCCTGTATAGTTTTAGGTTATTATTTCAAGTCTTACCAAACGAATACACCAGAGATATAATTACACTTGTTCTTCTTATATTTTAACACAGGACCTCGTGAAAGAAATATCGATGAATATTGGTGGAGAATTTACAAATCTAGAGATCTTGAAGTGTTGGAGTCTTAAAACTTCAAGGCGGTTGTTCAACACAATCTTGCTCAAATAAACTTAACATGGAGAATCTACCGAGCAAATATCAGAGGAGTTTCTCATTCTAATTCTTTTTAATTCCCGTATTTAATGTTTTATATATACAGCGAGGAAGTTGTATAATTCAAGTGGGGGGATGGAATTAGAATGTTTACTTGTCTTAATTTTCACACTAAAATGCTTAAATTATGCTCAAATTAAAAAAAAATTAAACATACTTTTGTGAAATTACTTGATACATAACCTGCACACAATAACCCTTGTTAGATATTGTGAGGATTTAACCTATCCGTTTCCAAATGTTTACCCAAATTCCACAAAAATATGAGTGTGTCGGTGATGTAGTAGACTTTAGAACTTGGCTTGGTATATCACTCGAGACCGCAGTGATAAGTACTATGGATTTAGATGGAGTAACTTGTTTAAATTGGTAAATTTTAGGATTACACCCAAATCGCCTTTACATGTTGCTTATTAACTAACTACACTGGTTAGTTAACCCCCATATAAACCCTTTGTTTACTCTCACTTTAAGAGTAAGATACCCCTAGAACAACCCGTAGAGCCAATCCTTTAGGAACTACACCAATTATTTGTTTCGTTACACCTTTACACCTTAGCCTACCCTGTTAGATTAAGTTTATTTTACAGTTGCTAGTTGCTTAAAGTGTAAAGTTTGTATTTCCCGAGTCTTGTGTCTATTTTGGTACGGTTGGAAGAATTTGCACATCGCAAATGGGAATGTATATTATAGTCAAAACTCATGTATTTTTACTACCATCGCAATTAATGGTACGTCCGAAGAATGAAGAATTATCAAATGAATTATCCGGAATTATTATGATCGTGAAGATGGTGAAACTACTCCGAGTTTTGTAGTATAGTGTTAGCAAAAAAAAAGAAAAAAAATCCAAAATATTAGAAAAATCGCAAAAAAAAGAGAAAGAAAGTTTGAAGATAATCGTTTCGCAACTACTGAAGGAATTACACGAAGGATCGATTATTCGTTGATACAAATCGACGATGTTTGTATAAAGTGGAAGATGTCGCCACTTGCCTTGTAAAGTATGTAAAGTATGGGATGTTTGGGAAGTTGACCGTTACGAGAACGCCAACTTAGGTTGTTGTTTTTTATCTATGATAAAGACGTTGTAAATAGTTGTGTCTTTATCATGATAACGGTCGGGAAAAATTGTCTAGCAACTTGTATTTTAGACTTAATGTATTTGTTTTATAATTTTTATTTAACAACAATTTAATTCCCTTTCCTAATCATTAACCATGGGTTTTACGCGAATGTGGATGTGATCGAGCAGTGCGATATTATTACGTCGTTAAAGCCCATGTATGCATGTCTCAGCTGCCTTGGTTGGTTTATTATATTGGTGAAAGTTAGAAGACATACATATATTACTTCTCTTATTCCTACTCTTTAGCTTTATTCGAGGGATTGGGATGTGAGCAATCCATGTGTCTATTTTCTATTACTCCCGTCGTTAGGGTGTGTACGTGTGCGTCTTTGTCGATCCTCTGGGTATTGGTATCGATAAGATTAGTTTGAGTAATCAACCCTAAGCCTTTTCTCACAGAACGTATATTTACCCTGTTATAAACTTGTTACTCTTAGCTTTAGGGTGATGATGTGTATCCTTGCAAGCTTGATTGATAGAATTACTAGTTAGAACGCGAGACAATGGCGATGTTAGTTTACGTGTTACCCCACGATAGATTAGTGAGTGATGTTTGAGTGTTTCATCGTCTTATTTCGTGAGCGTGTTTGTTGGCGTACCTTGTTATAGGATCCAAAAAAAAGCTTAACGAAAAATATCCTTAGGGATGCATTTGTATACTTCTAAAGGCTACTTAGGGACAAGTAGGATTCAAGTGGGGGGATATTTGATGACATCAAATAACGTCTATTTTATAGCATCATTTATCCCATGTAAATAACTCATTTCGTATAATTATTGCAAAGAATTGTTACTTAATCATTTATATTTGAGATTTGCAGTAGTTATCGAGCATTTGGCAAAAGACGAAGAAAATGACGTGTTTTGAAGCATAAACGAAGAGTTTGAGAAAGTCACTGATTCTGACATCAATACGCCGTATCTTTCTAGAAGCATACGCCGTATCTAAAGACTTTGAAGAACTCAAGACCATTGCCTGACTTTGAAGAATACGCCGTATCCACATCAGTATATACGACGTATATTATACTTTGGTCAAATATCAAGAAAAACACACTTTCAGCCAATACTTCGTATCCAAGAAGCTCACTAAGCCATACCCAAGAAGCTCAATACGCCGTACCCAAGATGTACAATACACCGTACCGAAGTAGCTTAATACGCCGTACCCAAGAAATCGGATACATCGTACCGGAGGTGCTCGATACGCCGTATCCAGGAGTCGGATACACCGTATCCATACTAGCTCAAGAAAATTCTGGAATATTTTATTCTTAAGCCCACGCCAAGCAACCCTGATACGCCGTATTGAGTTCCAATACGCCGTATCGACCAATTTTCAGAGTCTATAATACCAAATCCTAAATATGATTTAGGGTATGCTTTTTACCACTAAGTCCGATTTTCAGAAGATCTATGAAGCCACGAAGGTCCTATAAAGTGGTCTAATCGATGGGAAAACTCTTGTAATCTCTACACTTCACTATACTCGTTCGGGTCAGCATATGTTTTAATTTTTTTATTTTTTTTTTTTCCGTTCATCTATGATTTCGTGTATTGTTACAATGACTATCGGCTAATACCTTTAGGTATTAGCCATGTTTATGATAATATAATGTTTTGATTTGTCTTTATATCGATTGTTCTTTATTCGTTGCATGTTGATTATGTTTATCACTTCATACCCGTTTATGTGCTTAATTATGTGTTTTCCCTATCATTCAACTAGATCTAGTCCTACATATTTAATGCACTGCAACTTCGGTGTTGTTTGGGCGTAGGCTAAGAGTCCGGGATAGAAACATATAACGCTTATTCATATAGCTAAAATACTAGGATCACCAATAGAAAGCCCTGTTTCGATCTATGGTTAAGTGGATAGGTAGACTAAGCCGGTGACTTAGGATTACACATAACGTCTTGTTTCCATAGGTAGTTAAGTGGGCGTGGACTACTAGTATATGAATTTCCATTAAGCAGTAAGTTGGTAAAGCCTCCTTGAGCTAGGATTCAATATAACCACCAATATAGTTTCTTGATAGGATTATAATCAACAGTGTAGAGCTTTTATGCGGGTTGAGTTACTTATGACAGGATTAACTAGTGACAAACCTCGAGTCTAGGGAGAAGATCCACCTAACTTTGGAAATGATATACACCAACGATTAAGTACAATCATTGCACGAATAGACAATCAAGGCATATTATTATATTAAACTGGCTAATACGTTTTCCTCAGATTTGACTGCTTCCCAATCTTTTGTTAATCATTTTTGTGAGTTATTTGTCATCACCTTGGGATAATTAGAACTAAACTCGTGCCAGTCTCTCAGGCTGAACTTCCTCCCTTTTGCGTTAGTTTAGGTTTAATTAGATTTAATTAGCATAATTAGGTTAGATTAGTACTAACCTAGATAAATAAAATACGGTCGAATCAAAAGCTATACTTTCCACTCTCAGTGATTGACACCCTACTTACCACGAAGCTACATCTGATCGGGTGCACTACCCGTTAAAGTGTTTTTTTAGGTATAGTCGGCATAAAATAAATAGTAAAACTAGACATAAATAAATTACAAAACCGACACAACAGTTGACATTGTTGGATAAGATAAGGTTGGGGGTTTATTTGGTGAGGTTTATGTGTAGGAAATGTTTGAGGATGGAAGACGAAGAAGATAGAAGAATAGATTAAATTCAAGGATTGTATTTGGTTTAATAATCACATTCCAATAAGGACGGAAAAAGATTTAGACAAGTGTGATTAAGGGACTTGTTTAGGAAGAAGATGTTTGGAGAGTGTGTGGAAGAGATGAAATCACTTATTGGGTAAGAAGGGTAAACAAGTGATAAGAGGGAATGGTTGAGGATTGTATTAGAGGAAAGTGTTGACTTGTACATGTGTCGAATACATGTGAGTTGATTAAAAGCATTTTTTGTTAAAGGAAGTGAGAAAAGTCAAAGTATGTGATTAATTCCTTTTTTTGGTGAATAAATAACTAATATATTATAATTATACTACTACTTATATAACCCCAAAACAATTCAAGTTGCCCTTGAAAAGTTTTAAAAGAAAGAAAATCAATAAAATCCGAGGAGTATGATATTCCCGGGTCGTTTATCCCCAACGAGGATGATTGAAAATCTGGTACAGTCGGAAATTTAGAATTGAAATGATAATAATGATCAAGTGGACTTAGAAACCTTAATTTATCTAATAATATGCAAAAACAATAAGAAAACCTAAAAATTACTGGAGATAAAACTAAAAAACGAGAGCGAGAGCCACCGAACCAAGGTTTTAGTCAAAAACCTAAATTCTTAAAATTAAACTCTACAAGAATTTATTTTACTTCTAATCTAACTCTACGTGACTTAAAAAATGAAGAATAAAAAAGGTTAGCACTAAAAAACGGAGCTAAAACGAGATCAAAATGAGAAAACAAAAACGGGGTCGAAAAAAACCGTTCTTTAAAAGATAAAAATTTTGCAAAAAACGACCCTACGAAAGATTTTCTTTTTTTCCTAAGTGGAGATGAAAAAATAAAATTTTCTTAAAAAAAGAAAAATATTTTTTTGATTTTTATTTAATTTATTATAATTAAAAAACAGATTAAAAGAAAATAAATGATAAAAAATACTAAACGATTATAAAAAATTCTGAAAAATTTAGGAAAAATAAGTTAAACTATAAAGATCCTATGAAAAATCTAAAACTGGAAAAACAACTTATAAATAAGCTGTTATAAGCTTAAAAGTGGTTGTGGGCTTAACGGCTAAACATGGGTGATATTATTTAATAAAGCATAACCTCTACCGGATATTCTCATGATGTGTCGTTTGTACATTATAGTTTGAGCTTATTATTGCACAGCGGTAGAGGTGTTGTTATTAAAAAGTGTTGGTAAGATGGGGTTGAGTTGTTCCGAGTTCCGTGTCTTGCTTCAATCGGGGTCTCCCTCTACCCTAATCCCAACACTTTTATTTCTCATTTTTTACAACTTTTTGAAAACCAAAAAAAACAAAAAAAAACAAAAGCTAAAATTAAGCAACTTTAAAAAAAAAAAGAAAAAATTTATATCTAACAAATAAGCACGTAATAAGCTGAAAGAAAGAAGCAGTTAAGCTAAATTTACACTAAGTCCTAAGAAAATTCTTAACTGTTTGGCTATCTAAGGCAAATAAGCAAATGAAAACTTAATATAAGCTAAGACAGACAATAAGCACTCTCTAATAAGCACTTAAGAACAAAAATTTGAAACTAAAATAAGCTAGAATGGCAAATAAGCTAAAAAAAACTACTAAACACTTAAAATTTACTCTAAAAAGGCAAATGAGCTCAAATAAGCTCTACACAAAAGTAAATAAGCTAAATTTAGCTAAGACTAACCTAATAAGCTAAATGGAACACAAAATAAGCAAATTCAACAAGCAAATAAGCTAAATTATGCAAGGAGAAAACTCAGCCGTACTAACTTGAGTTTAAGTTACTGCTAGCTTTAAGTTAGTACTGTTAAGCAAAAATCCAAAAGGGACTTTTCTAGCTTAAAAATAAGCTATCAAACAGATCCTTATGGACTTCTAGTTTTAAAAACAGATTAAGCTTTTATATGAAAAGAACAAATACCCGCAATCAAAAAAGATTTTAAATATCACGATAGCCGCAATAAGCAGATGAAAATGCATTTTCTTCTTTTTCAACCACTTAACCAATTTTTTGACAAAAGTTATAAATACTAACAGCACACTATTGGGACACTTCTACTACTTAATTTAGAACCTAAAAATGTATGAAAGACACAAAAATAAGTAGCTAAACCAAGCTTAAGCTAATAAGCTATATAAAACTGTTTTGAGTCCAACAGTTTTATACCACTTATAGAAAAAGCTTAAAATCAAACATTTAAACAAAAAAAATTGTTAACAGCTTATTAGACTTAAAAATCCTTGGACAAAGGTGGCAATTGACCAAACTATTTTTAAACCAATTGACCCGTTGTACTTAAACCTAAAGCACTCCTAATTCTTGAAATCAAGTTATTTAGTTATTTTTGAAAGAATTTAGCAGAAGTTTGTTAAAACAGCAGACAAATAAGCACATTTAAGTTAAAATAAGCAAACTTAGAACAAAGAGAAGCACTAATTTAATCAAATAAGCAATAAGCATTATGAGCACATAAATGACAATTATGAGCAAAAACTTAAACAAAGAATATTAAAGCATTATCAAAGAACAAATAAGCTTAACAAAGCATAAATAAGCAGAAAGAACAGCAAAATAAGCAGTAATAAGCAGTTGCTACAGTAAATAAGCAAAAATGTAAATAAGGACTTACAATACCCTTTGCTCAAAACAAGGGTGATAAAAAGATTCTACAAGCTCTAGCTTGTATAAAACAAGCTAGTGAGAGTCCATAAGCCCATCCCTTTTTGGCTTATCATCCAAATATTAAGCTGTGGTATTTTGAGGGTAATTTCTTTCTTTTAAGATTTTCTTAACTGTTTATATTTCTAAGTAAAAAGCAGGTTATAAAATAGCTTAAATGAGAGCTTATATTAGCTTATGAAACATAAGTGAACACTTGAAGAGGATAAGGGAACATAAACAGATTTTAAGATCTTTTAAATTTCATTAACTTGAAAACATTACAAGGAAAATTAAGAACTAAATTTGCTTGGAAAACTAACTAGGTGAAAACTAAGTAAAAAAACTAGATATGCCAAATGGCTTACAAGACATCCTATTTATACAAAAATGACTAAGTGCTTGCCCTCTCTTCAATCTTTGTCTTCTTCTAGTTGTGTTTCTTTGCTGAGACAGAAACACAAGTGTGTTTGTTGTGAGAGTGAAACCCTAAGCTCATCTTAGCCATCAAATTGCCTTTGTCCCCAAGTTCTTTCATCATACCCGTTGATGTATTTGTCCCATTCCGTGTTCAATAAGCATTGTGGGATTGCCAAGTGTCCTTGTTGGTTTATGGGTGTGGGGTGAGTAGGAAGGTGACATTTTTGGCTTGGAGTGCACAGTGGTAGAGGTGGGGGAACAGGGAAGCGTGAATAGTAGAGTTTGGTTTGGGCGGGAAAATTTGTTGTGTATAACAGGGGTGAAGTTTGGGGTTAAGGCAACTTTGGTCCCTGAATGTGTGATGTATAATTTACACGTGAAGTCCTTATGGTGGATTCAACTTTGGGGGATGGCAAAAATGCCCCCTCAAAGTATATTGAGGTTTTGCAAAGTTAGTCCATGTGGTGTTATAAGTTTGGGGGTTAACCAGAATTAGCCCCCAAGGGTTTAAACGAGCGGTCGAGCCGAGTCATGCCAAGCTCGAGACTCGACTCGATACTTAAAACTTGAGCTCGAAATCGGCTCGAGCTCTGCACGGCTTTATATTTCGAGCTCGAGCTCGACTCGTTATTAAAACTCGAGCTCGAAACTCGACTCGAGCTTGATTATTTCCAATATTTCCATGCTCGAACTCGATAATACTCCGCCATTATGAAGCTCGACTCGACTCGATTTATGAAGCTCGATAAGGCTCGCGAGCTTCTCGGAGCCGAGTTATTATGAAGCTCGAACTCGACTCGGAAAATTTTATACTCGAGAGCTCGAGCTCGAGCTTGAGCTTGACTCGTTTACGATCGAGTCGATTATGAGTAGTTTACGAATCGATCTCGAGTAACTCGCTAGTTGTCTCGTCTCGTTTACACCCTAGTTATAAGGGTTTATATGCATGGTCCTTTTAGTTATATAAATATTAGGGGTTTTGGCAGAAATGGCACCTAACGTTATATATGGATCTTAACAACTTCAGTCTTGTAACTTTTTATCCTTGTTATTACAACTTAGGATTTGTCAATTTGGTCCCTAAAGTTGTATTTTATTTGACTTGATGACCTTCTTTGCTTTGACTTGTCCGGGGTTGACTTTGACTTTGATTTGACTTTGGCTTTTCCACGCTTTTCCATTCCGTGCTTGGGTTTTGCCGTTTTTGCTTGATTTTTCGTCCTTTTGTCGGATATCCGTTTCCTGCACAAAACAAGTGAAAACATACAAATACAATGTATTTTTGTACGTTTTTGGTCTTTAAGTTCGATTTTTAATGGTTGGAAAGGTATGTGTAAATTAAACGCTACCCAAAAATCCCCTATATAGAAGACATTGTGTTGTCCTCAGCAATCTTAAAGTAAGCACTTAGAAAACTAAGAATCTCGGTCCCCCTCGACTAATAACCTCGAAAAGTAGCTAAGCGTTTGTCAAGGGAATTAAAGACTCATAAGTTTCGAAAAGCCCCGTCTTTACCATTTTTAAATATATACACTTATTCCTATACATATTTTTGTATTTTTCTTTTTTCTTATCATTTTTTTTAGTTTTCATGTGAAGCAACTAACTAGAACGTTTGACTTTCGTTATTTCATAACTTTTAGGGACATAGAACAAGATGCATTTCGATCCGAGAATGCCCCAAAAAGGATAAATTCATCGTTCCCGACTTTTCACTTGCTCCAAACCAAGCTTAAAACAAAATCACCGCTAATTATGAGTTAAGATGCTAACACTACTCATATTTGCAACTTGTAAACTTTTCACTCCCGACAATTATTATATCTTAAGTGTATGTGCTATTTTGAATTTCAACTTTGGATCAATGTTTTGCAAAGTTCTATGTTTTACCCGAGAATAATGAGTTTGAAGGCGAGATCATCGCATGTAGCGACTTTCGTCTCGGCACATCCCAACTTGCGGTACAGTCGGACCAGGGCTTGTGACACCCCACAAAGACTAGTATCGGGACTCACGGACCTTAGTTCAAAAACTCTCAGATTTCTTGTTATACACATAGCTTATAAAATAGAATAGCCAAAGTTCAAAAGCATATTTGAATTTAACAAAAAGAGATCTTTTATTTATTAACACTTAATATTAAACATTGATGCAATTGTAACCCTCGACCTTTTAGAAGGCTGCAACATCGGTTGTGAGCCGGCAAGATGCAGCCAAAACTTTTATCAGTCTCGGATTATTATTCTTACTATGGGCTTTCTTTAGAAGGATGTAACATCGGTTGTGAGCCAACAAGATACATCAAACTTTTATCAGCCCACAATTTATATTTATTATCATTTTTTCATTTCATTTTTTTTAAAGAAACTTTTTTTTATATATATTATGACAGAGTTCTTTTGAAAAATTAAGTATAAATTTTAATAGGCTAAAGTTTTTGTTATACTTCATAAAGATTATTGACTTAAAGTTTAATCTCCAAAAGTAGCACGTATATTAATCAGGTTAAGAGCTTATGGGAGAAAAAGCGACAAATTACACACATGAGTTCGAAGGATTTCCAAATAATCCTTGTTTAGCATCAAATTCATACTTAACACTATCATTTTTTTGTTCTTCGCGAATATTCGCGAACGCTTAGCCTAAATGTTAAGGAACAAGCTAGAGCTCAACACGCTCTATCGAGTCAAAATTTACTCTTATTCTACTCAGCAGGAAAGTCAAAATTGTTACAAAACACTTATTTTATTTTTGAAATTTTTTATTTTTTTTCATTTTTTGAAATTTTGGTGGTAAAAACGGGATACGCGAAAACAACGGCTGCATGATTAATCAAATCGAAGGATCCCCTCACATACTAGAATAAAACATTGTCCTCAATGTTTTTACAAAGGGTTTCTACGTAAATCCTAAGCCGTTTATAAATTACGCTTAAAGATAAACGTTAGTCGATAAGATTTTGATATCGGATTCCCAAAATGAAGCTAAGGATGTGAAGCTCTTGTGATCGAAGGACAAAAACCGTGAGCACGAGAGGCTTCAAATCCGTCAATCGCCTGGACAATACAGACAAACCACAAAAATGGAAAAGTAAAGATCTAGCCTCCTCACACAACTAAACACTTATTCATTACTACTAAGCTAACACACTACTACTACGGATAAACTAGGATAAGCATGGGGTGCCTCCCACGAAGCGCTTGTTTAGGGTCACTAAGCTTGACCCAATCCCTGAATTTAATTATCCTTAGGGAAGGTTTGGAGATCCGGGATATCCATAGCAGGGACATCCCCTCCAAAATAGTGCTTAAGACGATGACCATTTACTTTGAAGTTTGGCCCGGAGTTTTGGGATAACTCAACGGTGCCATACGGAAAGACTTGAACAATGGTAAATGGTCCTGACCAGCGGGATTTCAACTTGCCGGAGAAAATTTTCAATCTTGAGTTAAAGAGGAGGACTTGATCACCGACGTTGAAAACGCGGTTTTTGATCTTTGCGTCATGGATCCTCTTAGTTTTCTCTTTGTAAATCAAAGAATTTTCATAGGCTTGATCACGCAGTTCATTTAATTCATTAAGTTAAAACTTTGGTTGGATCTCTTTTGCGGTCTTGAGACCAAGTTTGCATGCTTAAGGGCCCTAGTAGGCTTTTGTGGCTCTAACTCAATCAGGCAGATGACATTGCTTTCCACTATACATGCTTGTACGAAGTGCACCCGATGGTGTTTGTTCGATGTACGGAAGGCCCAGATGAGACGTCATCAGTCTTGTCAACCAGGGCCCCCGATTTTCGCCCACTGTCCTTTCAAGAATTCTTTTTAAACCACGATTCGATACTTCAACCTGCCCACTTGTTTGTGGGTGATATGCGGTGGAGAGACGATGAGTGACTTCATATTTAAGCATGACCTTTGCAAACTGGTCATTGCAAAAATGTGTTCCACGATCACTGATGATGGCACGAGGGGCACCGAATCTGGCAAAGAGAGATTTTAAGAAAATTTGCAAAACTTTCGGCGTCGCTTTTGGTTGGGGAGCGCCTTTGGCTTCAAACTAGTGGTCATATATATATCCTAAACTACAGGGCGTTCGGATTCTTGGATTTGGCTAGTTTTAGAGAGATGTTACCTAACTCACCCCCCAAACACTTTAGAGGACTATTCTAGAGGAGAGAAAGTGTTTCCTTTATCTGTAAATGGAAAAGTAATAACTAGCTTACCTCTTCAAAGTTGGAAGCCGCCTTTATTTATATAGTACTTACAATTTATACCGGGGGTTATTCGTTACCCGACTTAAAGCGAAAAAAATGTACATATTAAATATTAAAACTACGAGTATAATAAATTAGTAAAATACATGGGGTGACCGAGTCTTTTTCTAATATCTAACAATCTCAACTAAGGCGAGGGTCCCTGAAAATACCACTTTAATCACTTCAGTCTTTAGCTCGTAGACATTCATTTGATTCTCTTTGTAACATTTGGGATAGTAAATCTTTTGATTCATCTTACGCTTGTCTTTGATGTGATCCTTGAGCTTTCTTGAGTTCATCGCCCAACATATACATCTTCACATATCTTGTAAAGAGATTGCCATTCTTGTGCACTTGTGAATGAATACATGACATCAGGAGTTTGCGGAAGCCTTTGACACTTTATGAGGTCTTTCATCATATCATAACAAGTGTAGGTTTTAGCGTGTCTTGGCATTTGGTTATTTACATTGACATCTCAGGAATGGGAATTTTGTCCATCTCCATCTCCATCTTTTAAGATATCCTGTAATGAAACAGTTAGTACATAAAGAAGGGAAAATTGATTTGAAAAGACAGGTCTAAGTGTTTCTTATGCAAGAATTTTGTACACTTTGAGAAGTTTGATTATTTGTCAAATGATAAATAACGTCAATTCCTTTATACTGGAACAGTTTGATTCACACAGAATCGCCACCATTGGTTATTTCCATGTTGACACAAGTTTGATTCTTGTGTAGAATCGCACAAGTCACCTACCTAGAGCTTGTTTGATGTTGGCTCTAGCAGGATTTCCATCTTCATTGTGAAAAACTATCGTTTCACTCGGATGTTCTGGCAATATCACAAGGATAATGCGTAGGACTCTTAGGATAGACTTATTTCCACAGTGTGTGAAAGACAAGAGAATTGGATATGTGTCCTAAAATCGAGATTAATTGGACGATCTTTGGCTCTAGACTCACTAGTGGCTGTTTTGGTTCTAGTAATCGAAGCCTGGAGCAGTCATGCACCTGTCAAATCAACTAACTCGGAGGTGAGAAAGTAATAGATATCGTGTTTAGTCTCCGTGAGAAATTGAACAGAATCTTTTGAAAGATTCTAGAGTGGCTAGGTAGGTTGTGCATTGCATCACTAGGGCCATGATGTCGATCTTCATGTCAGCAATCATCTTTGTGATATCTGACAGATTATTGAATGACCAGGTTTGGCCTAAGTGAATGGAGGCTCTTTCTTACAACCCCTTTATCTTTACAATTCATTTTAATTCTTCAACCCCTTCAGTGCTTACCGAGACTTCATGACTAGAACCTTGTTGGGTTTATTCCAGTACTAGCTCCATCTCAGTCGGCACTTTTCCCTTATTCTCACTTTTACTCCTTTTTCATGTCATACCTAAGGACTTCTACACTAACTAGTGGATTGTCCCTGGGTAGATCCCTCCGGTTATGGCTGGATCATTGGGAATAGTACCTAACCTTACCAACCTTATAACTTCAATTAGTAAAATGCTATGGCTCGTCTTTTGGTACAGTTCTCCTTTCCATAAAACCAAATTGAAAATTCAATTAGGTACTTACGATTAAATATCAAAGTTTAGTACCTCGATGTTTTTGACAATTTTTTTCAGAAACGCTCCCCCTCAAAATGTGCTTCGGTATTCGAAATTGTTTAGCACGTTTGGGCGGAGTATATGAGTCCTCATAATCACTGTTCTTTATTATACACATATTTTAATCACATTTTCTCCCCTTATCAAAAATTTTAAACCCTTTGACATTTTGGATATCAATTGATTTAAATATGTTATAAAATTTGGGAGAAAAGTGTGTCCTTAACTCACAAGTCGTGTATGAAACATATAACAATGCTCCCCTCAATCGTGAGGTGTATCAATTACTCCTACACTTAAATCACAAGAGATTAAAACTAGCTTATAAGTCACAAGGTTATATGATTCACAATAGAAATAACGGGTTGACCTTTTGATTGTACTGCGATGTTGTTCGAGTTGTTTGTTGATCAGCCTGTAGTCAAACTCTCATTTTCCTCCAACAAAGCTTTCTAGACTTCGATAGATCCTTCTGATCTGTAGTCTTTTCTCGATTGCTGTGATGAAGCTTTGACTTCTTCTTCTTGTCAATCCTCTAACACACTTCTAGTCTCCATGGCCTTATTGTACTACGTTACAGATGTAGTCTTTAACTTTTGGTCTAGCTTTTCTCATGATCTTGTCAACGTCCCCATCACTAAACTTGTGAAGTCATTCAAGCCCATCAGCTTTCTTTGATCATTTTTGTAGCGGTAGACAACTGCTCTTGGCTAGGGACAATCTGTTATTTTCTTCTTGAAGTAATAAGTCGGCTGTTTATACCAATTTATTAGGACGTTCAAGGTTAATCTTTGTTTGATAACTTTCAATCCCGAGCTGTAAGTCTCCCACACGATTCCGGATCACCAGGTTTCTTATCCATATGTTGACTGCTGTGTGAAGACTGGTCTTGTCTGTCTTGGGCAGATGGTTGAGATTTTCTTGAATATTGAGTAGGAACAGATCTTCAAAATCATTTGGATGAAGATTTCTGAAATCCTTTTCTGAGATCTTGTACTCTTGGTAATCAGCACGACGTAGGATTATTTCTCTTAGGTAGTTGTATCCGTATTTTTCAAAAACCTTGACATGATCACCACTGAGAATTCGCCATCAGCGATCTGCTGCTTCTCGACCAGAGGACTCACTCGTCTGTTTGTTGAATATAGAATTCTTCCTCCTAAACCTCACCAGTTGAGAGTGATGCCATAGGACCGCACAGATTCAATATTCGCGTTTCACTCTCAACACCAACGATGGAACTAATTCTTCAGGCCAAGTCTAGGTATAACGAGCGGCTCTTGAGCTTGGATATGGATAAGGCATTTTTCGCTCTTTGGTTCACATTGTCAGCAGATAACCAGATCCTTAATGAAGAAGGAATTGTGGTTGAATAGTTACTGACCTGGTGGTCCTCATAGGGCAGTGGTTCATATATATTTCTCAGAATTTGATTGACCTCAGGATTACTCAAGATCAACCTTATTTGTCAGCGTTATGGCATTCATCCCATCTGATTATTGAAGAAAGACATGTTCTTGTGAAAGGCTATTACAAGGTTGAAAGATGGACCTTCTAATCAGCTTTGCCAGTGTTCTTCTTTTCAGTTCGTCTGAGAACCATTTGTATGAACGACCCAATATCATATGTCTTCTTTGAAGGCTTGTTCTCTCAGGACTTTATACGTTGTGGCGTATGTATTTTCCAGTGTGTTCTACGGTCGGGACAATCATTCGGGGGAATGGTCCATTTTTCTGGTTCAGGTGTAGCAGGTTCTCGCTTTCTGGAATCGCTTACTTAGACCACGTAGTCGGTCAGACACCTTGGAATGTGAGCGTTGTCAGTGTCCTCGACTTCTGAGTCATTCCCATATCATCCTTCATTGGGATGTCATTCTGAAGATGGTTCATGAATGTCTAGATTCGGATCAGCTCTGTGCATTGAGTAGTCTAGCACAGCATATCTTGTGTCCGTGATTGCATTTCGGTTTTTGAGGAGAGAGTTGGATTTGTTTATGGTAGGCAGATGCACCAGGACTCCCTTGGTTTCTTTGACTTTGGTCAATCATCTTTCGGTAGGAGGTTGAAGCTGGACCCCGATGTGGCAGAATCAGATCTTCTTCTCTTTGTTGACCTACCCTGGTTTGATCCAGTGAAGGGCCTTCATTCATCATCATCGTCTTCAATCATTACATCACTATCTTGCTTTGCTCTTGTGTCTTTAACCTTGTCTCAACTTCCTATACCATGCATCTATCATCTGTTATCAAAGCTTCCCATTAAGAGAATGGTCAAGACGTAGTGGCAGTATTTCTGTTTGCAGACTTGATCTTATTCATGTGTCTGAAGAGAGCACTCTTTAGATCAAATTCTTCAAGATCAACTTTATCAGTTGACCTGATGGAGTAAGTTGAATCTTGTTTCTCCTCACCTTGTTCCTTTTTGGCTTTGATAATCTCCTTTGGACTCTTTTCAGATTCTTGATTCTTGACAGACTCTGGGCCAGGCAACACAGAGTATTTCTCGATTAAATCGGCAGTGTGTCGTTCAAGAACCTTAAGGAGAGCATCATCAAGTTTTGTTCCTAAATAATTATCAACAGCCGTAGGAACTTGGGTTCTAATTGAAGCCAAAACATCAGCAGAGTGATCAGTCTTCTTCACTTCAGACATCTCTTGCTCCAATCTTGCCACTCTTAACTGAAGGGCGATGAATGGAGTGATTTCAGGGAGAGATGTGGTGATTGTTGTAGCTTCCGTGTTGATTGGTGGAGGAGTGACCAGTAATGACGGCTTAGAAGATGAGACCTCTGTGAAGGGAGCAATCACTGGAGGAGTTGAAGTTACTGTCTGATGACTTGAATCAGGTATGGTGGAATCAGACTCCTCTCTAACTTTAGATTTCTCCTGATCATCTTCGGTTGGTTTGTCATGAAGAAATTGATCCCCAAAGTTAAAAGTGTCATCGAGATTTTTCATGAAAGACCATAGACCAGATTGACGTTCTGGTTTATCATTGATGAAAACGTTCGTTGTAATAAGCTTCAGATTTTCATTGAACCTCGGGTAGGTGTTCTTTTAGAGAGGAATTCATCATCCATGTGCTAGGGTTGTGGTCCAGCAGTGACACATGTAATTTTCAGAGTTGATCCAGTTGTCTTCTTTCATGGGCTCAGGGTCTGGTCCAGCCAGAGCCTCATGTGCTTTTCAGAGTATGATACAGGAATGTCTTTCTACTATGGTACGGAGTCGAGTCTAATTCAACATTGATCTTTGTCACCTTTGAGAAAGAAGCAGTTTCTGTCTTCTCTTTATGTTCTTTTGAATCAGATGTTGATGAAGATGCTGGATCACGGTCTCGGTTATTTTGGGGGGGGGCTGAAGGGCTGTTCAGTGTTTGATGTTGCATCTTCAGTTGAGTTGAAGAGGGTCCAGTTGTCGAAATCAAGAGGGAGTTTGATCACTCTACCAAGGATAACATCTGATCAGTAGTTCTTTTCTTCTTTGACAGATTGATCAGGGAATGAGCTACTTGTTCTTCAGTTACAACGGCCTTTCCCTTGCCTACTACTTCATGCAGTTTGGAAGTTGTTTCTGATACTGGGTCCCTGATCGTTACTCCTCCAACAGGTGCCCGACCTTGTGGCAGTAAGGCTGGATCCAAGCTAAGCTTGATAGCTTCAGTTCCCAGGTCTTGCATTCATAACCCTTCTCCTTCTCCCTTTTCTTGCCGGTGTTTCACAAACTCAACTTTATTAGCCTGATCAAGGTCAGGATCATCATTTACTTTGAGGAATAGATTCTTGTTGAGCTTCATCTTCTTCGTCCAACAAGGTTGGAAAGCAGGCTTTCCTTTCTAAACTTTCTGTGAAGCCTAGGTTGGAAGGTTTCTTTGTCGGAGGAGGAGCTGGCTTGGATTGTTGAGGGTGTGGTGGTTTTGCTTGCTTTTGGGGTGTAGACGCTTTGTTGCAGGATGCATGCTTGCACTTTCTTGAGGGGTTTTCTTTGTATTCTCAACAACCATTTTCAGATACTTGGGATAATAAGAGGATTGTTGAATGGCTTCAGTTATCAGGGGATCGGGAATTGCCATTCCAAACACTTCAACTGACTCACCTTTAGGGACAAACTTGAGATTTCCTAAGAAAATAATCATCTCCAGTGTGATGAACAGCAGAATCAGGACGTCGATGGATGTTGTTATTACTTGCCAAGTAGTAGATTTCACTTTGGAAACCGTCCCATAAGGGCACCACCCACCAATCAACACAGCTACTAATCTCTATCCATGAGGAGAGGAGTTACTTCTTCTTTGGGTTCTTCAGACTGGCTTTGTGGCTTGCTTTGTGTGAGAAAAAGCGTCTTGGATCCCTTGAGTAAACTCTTCCCATATCAGCTCTGCATGATCAACATTCGTTTGAGTGACGATTCCCCACAGCATTTGCAGAACTGGGTGTCTGGGTTTGTCACTGCCAGAAGTCTTTCCTGTCAAGCACTGGTTGAGCAAGGATAGAATTGCCCTCCAAGGTTGATACACTAATTCACGTATTACTGGAGCACAATTTCTAAGGTTTCAGGATTATCCAGCTCATTAACAAAATCAATCACCGTGTCACCAGACGGAGGTAACTCAAATGGGTGAGTTGGGTTGACAGGAGTAATCGCTAATGCCTTTCTGAGAAGATCAACACTTAGATCGAACCATTGTTCATCAACTTGACAAACTCAAAATCCCAGTCTTTTTTCCCCCGTTATATGACATTGTTTTCAGAATGTTGCAGGTAAGATAGCTAGGAGGAACATTTGCTTGTTAAGGCAGTGAATGCTTGGGAAGAAGTTGGTTTTACTTCAGGATGTCACTGATATCTGAAAGATGGGACGGTTCTTTTAAATCTTTGTGCATTGAAAACGTAGTTGCTTTTCCCGCTTTGTTATCCACCTGAGAGACGAGGTACGATCTGCTATCTGTTCTTTTGTTTTTTTTTTTTTTTTTTTTTTTTTTTAATAAAAAATTATATTTTTTTTTTATAAATATATTGGAGGTTGAGCAGGAACATTTGTTCTGCCACGTATTCAGCAAAAAAAGAGCATTTAACAAAGAAGACAAACATTGCAGAGAAACGAAGTTAGAGAGAACGTTAGCATTGATAAAAGTCATGTATCTGCACGATTGATTAAAACAGATGTAACTCTGGTTTGATTAAAATCTACTAATTATCCAACAAGATCAATTACTTGTTAACTAAGCCCGGATGGGGTTTAGAAAAGCAACTGGGTCATTCGAATGGGCCTTGATAGATTATTGGGCTCAAATGGGTCAAAATATGAAATTTAGCCCAAACCGCCGCTAGGCAGAATGCCAAATCGCCGTTAGGAGAGTTGAGCAAACCGCCGCGAAAATATAAAATATTCGACCAAACCGCCGACAAACGGCGGTTTACCTGATGGATTAAAATAATAGAAAAATTATGACAACCCGCTGTTAGGCAACCCGCTGTTAGGCAACCCGCTGTTAGGCAACCCACTGTTAGTCAACCCGCTGTTTAGGCAACTCGCTGTTGATCAACCCGCTGGTTTGTCAACCCGCCGTTTAGCCAACTCGCTGTTGTCAACACGCCGTTTGGGCAACTCCCTGTTGAGTCAACCCGCCGTTTAGGCAACTCGCTGTTGATCAACCCGCTGGTTTGTCAACCCGCAGTTTAGGCAACTCGCTGTTGTCAACTCGCCGTTTGGGCAACTCGCTATTGAGTCAACCCGCCTGTTAAGCAACCCGCTGTTGAGTCAACCCGCCGTTTAAGCAACCCGCTGTTGGCCAACTCGCTATGAATCAACCCGCCGTATGAACCAGCGGGTTGA
>BQNB010126664.1:0-16288 GCA_026074375.1 Tanacetum coccineum | reverse complement strand
CTATGACTAGATTAATATGAAATAGTGACCCAACGCGACTTTAACAATGACATGGCATACATAAATTATTAAAATTCATAATTACCTAGACCCTAAATATACTATATTTATGCTTCAGAATTTATTCGATATGCAGTGTTTAAGTTTGAGGATATACTCCATGTTTGAATTTATCTACCAACACAGCCTAAAACTCTAAACCCTAAATTTACTCTATAAATACATACGTATGTTACTTCCAAAAACCTTTTTTAAATCACATACTGATGAATGGTGATAGTCGTCACATGATGGCTGCAGATTTACCATTTAATATTCAACAGATTGAAGGTGCCTCAAAATTGTGGGACACTATTGCTACTGAGCTATGGAATGAATATGTTCATGATTTTCCGATTACAGAAGCATAGCATATCATCGATTTATAAGTTTTTGCTTCTAGAAGGTACATATTTAGCTTTGCTTTATTTGACTGAGAACAAAGTATTGGTACAACTTGGCAATTTTTATGCCACAAGAATGAATGATCGAATGACATGGAGATTTTTTATTTATTTTTAGTTGGGTTAAAGAGAACTTTGTTTGATCTCTCAATGAATTATTTTCTGTTGTAGTTTGTGTATCACATACTTAGGTTTGCAAACAATATACATGTAGCGGAAAATTATTACGTTGTTGTGTGCTGTTCAGTATAATTTTATTTACACCATCTTTTAATTGGTTTCCTTGCTTTTTATTATTGACTGACCTTTTTTTCCTAGAGTCCCATCCGGACACTGTCATGAGGCATATGTAGAATGGGTGAGATATGTATTACTTATCTTATTAGACCTACCAGAGAGCTTCTGGAAATCATAGGATCCCTTTATGGTAATTAGCTTCTTCAATTCATTACTAATTCACTCTTTGTATGTATGTATAAATTGCAATGATCAAGTTTATTGTTGTTACTTAGATGCAAGATTAGGCGGTTCATTACTAATCCACTTTTCAATTCATATAAATTGCTTACGGGCAGACGCGACCCCTTTGGACATAAGTATTTACTCGCACCATAAATGCCTTGATTGTATTTTGTTTAACCAACACTCACAAATATGTCTTTTTCTTCTATTTTTGTGTGTGGCAGGTTGCAATTGAAACTACATCTTTGTCCATGTAACTGTTGATAGTGAGGATCTTATCAAGTATGGAAAGCTCTCAGAAAATATTTCTCGCTCGGGCGCCCGAGATGTAAGTAAAGAAAAGCATTTTTTTGTAGAAGTTGGAAAAACGGGTAGGTTAGGCGGGTCACACAAACAAGTAGACTTTAAGATAGTTTTAGATGCCTGATCCATTTTCCATGATTCTTTTTAACTGATATTTTTAACCAGACCCATGGGGATTAAACATACCCTGATTGAACCATTCGTATTTAATGTATTAAAATTGCCACCGTTATTTTGTTTTTCATTAAGGCCGAGATTTTATTTTTCCTGAGATTAACGCATATCTTATGATTGTAGGGTAGAGCACGGGAAGCTAGGGAAATCAACAAGAGCTTACTCACATTGGGACGTGTCATTAACGCACTTGTGGAACATTCAGGTCACGTGCCTTACAGGGACAGTAAGCTAACAAGACTCCTAAGAGATTCACTTGGTGGGAAGACCAAAACCTGCATCATTGTAACGGTTTCTCCATATGCTCATTGTCTAGAGGAAACATTAAGTACTTTAGACTACGCACATCGTGCTAAAAACATCAAGAACAAACCAGAGGTCAGTATGGATGACACTTTATAACCTTATTTTTCTATTTATAAATACCCTTCATGTATATGAATTTTACATACTTTATTGTATGCAAATCAAAAAATGTCTATAGTTATGCTGCTCAAAGATATGTATTTGGAAATCGAGAAAATGAAACAAGTTTTGCTCTAGAAGGCCTTCAGGTTAGTTTATACTGTTAGTAACTAACATTGTATAACGTAGGAAATTTACACGTAGGATGAATTTCAGTACGCTCGACACATCTCATCCATTTTCTTTTCAATCATTGTTTTAGCTTGACCCATTTGAATCGTTAAGAGATAATATGTGTAACCCAAATGGACCCATGTCTATATATGGGTTTAATGCAACCTCAACTCTTAATGGTTAATGTATTTAACAAGGCATTCTAAAGAACCCATGTTAAAGGTGGGAAATCTTACTGGTGAGCACCAGTCGTCAGAATCAAAAAACTGGATCAGACTGGTTAGACAAAAAAAAGTAACAGAATAAACTAGAATTACACGGTCACCAAGAAGCTTTTAGGTCCGGTCTCAGGTTCTAATTAAATTCAACTTAATCACACTGGATCATAGTTGTACACACCTTTGACGTGTTTTCTAATATACGAAAATACGTACCAGTTATGGTTTGAGCCGATTAAGCCTCTATCATAAATAAGCTTTAATGTGTTTGGTCCATCTTCAGGGACAACATTCATCACCCAAAGATCTTTGCTACTCAAAACAGCTCCGAATGAACCTAAAATTTCCTTTATGTCCATCACATTCCTAATAGTGTGAGTTGATATTTTTAGGCTCAATAGATCCTAGTAGTTCTCAACCCTCTTACGCCATAGCTCCTGTAAAGGTATGTAAAATTTAGTGAACTGGTCAACACTTAAATAAAAATAGATGAGAGGGAAGACTGTATATATATATCGTGTCCTTTTCAAACATATCACTTGAATAGCCAAAGTCAGATAGACGAGGAGGTAGAGATGTGAGCCTAGCCGACCATGGAGCCAAACCGCTTCCTTTACTATTGTGATCATCTGATGAAGAAAATGAAGAAATGTAAGTGTCTTGCACAAGTTCCAACTGAAAGTAAATTAACATCGAGTACTTCAACAAATGTACATAAAGATATTCAAAGCACTAGGAAAGTGTAGGAGTTTACAGATGTTTAGTTTGTTGCTAAAACACAAGTCCGTGTTTGACTTTTAGTAGTTAAAAAATCACTTTTTAAATTCGATTAATATATAGCTTCGTGTCATTTGAGAAATATATGATCTACTGTTTTGGGAATTATAAAAAGTATTTTAAATTGAATATTCGGTAAAAATATAAGTGGAGATAAAATCCATCGCATTTTTAAACTTGAAAAGAGATATATGCACTATCAAATGTAAGACAAAATGATGTAAGAAACTTACGATCAGAGTAAGGTGTGATACAAGTTTCCATGTTTACTCCATACACCGCATCAGGATCATCGTTTGATCGACAGAGAGGTGGTTTATGCAAAATCTTATATATTGTTTGTGCATTTGCAAGTTAGATGTTAGTTTTGAAATGTGAATTAGTTTATGACTAAACTTCTGTTTCTTTAATTTGCTATTCATGCATGCATCTGTCCCTTTATAAACTCCAGCTTCAGTTGCTCCTTCTGAGAATGTGTATGGTGATGCAGCATTAAATCTGGTTGCAGGAAACAATTTGGAGGGTGCAATCCAGCAGATTCTTAATATGGGTGGAGGTACATGGGACAGGGATACCGTTGTTCGTGCTCTACGTGCTGCTTTTAATAATCCTGAAAGAGCTGTTGAATACTTATATTTTGTAAGGACTTCATAATACCTCTTAAAGTTTCGGTTTTTTCTTTTGCTGCATTCACTAGTACAAAAAGTGGATTTGGTCACACATGGGCAAAATGGAACGGCCACACATTCACATATTTATGTGACTAACTGTACCAAAATAAAATAAATAGCCACACTTAAACTCATTTTGCGTGACCATTTCAGAATTTCATTGTCACACATTTGAATATTTATGTGACTAGAGGTAATTGGTAATTTTTTGTTGATTATTTAGTCACTTATAATTTGGGACGTGTGACAGATACAAATAAGTTTGAAACATTAGTCACACTATATATATACATATGTGACAAATATATGTCACACAATTAAAGAGTGTGACCAAAATCCATATATGGTCACATGAAGTAATTGTGTATGTGGCTAAATCATATAGTCAAGTTTGTCACACATTATTTAAAAGTGACTGCTATTTTTTGCTGAATATTTAGCCACATATGAATTTGAAATGTGTGACAACTGAAAAGTAAGTTTGAAGCATTAGTCACGATATACATTTAAAAGTGACAAATATATGTCACACACTTAAACAGTGTGACCAAATGTCATATATGGTCACACTAAACCATAGACATACAAAGGATTAATGTAACCAAAATTCGATACATATGATCTCACGTAAGTTAATTATGTTGTGTCTAAAGTTTAGTGTGTGTTTTGCTTGCCAAACCAATGTTATATCCACATTTAATTGTAGCATGATCATGTGACTATAGACTTTACAATAGTCACATCATATCACAAATGTGTATCTAAATTATGTTTATGGCCACATTATAAGGGTATTATATGTGACCAATACATTTAAAATAGTCACATTGTGAAATATTCATATGACTATTATTTATAGCAAAATGTGAACTCAGTTATCGTTAACCTTGATATTAGTCACATTGAGTGTTTGAGGGACTAATTTCAAGATGTTATATATAGTCACATGAAGTAATTTTTTTGTTATTTAGGTGTCAAAATCATAGAGTCCATAATTTGTCACACATTATTTAAGTGTAGTCACAATTCGATACATATGTGTTGATCCCCTTTTATATAGATCCTTGATAAGCTTGTTAAAGCTTTAGTTATCTTAGATAAATCTAAAACAACTATGATAGAAATCTTGTAGTATATATAAAGATTATGTGGAACCTAACGTTTATACACCAGAAGAACAATAAATCAATGTAACAGTAACACAAGATATTTCTCTTAACTCATAATATATTGAATAATTCACAAAACAACTATATGTTTTGCCTAATAGCTATTACTTTTCTATGTAAGTGTGTATCTCTAACTATGCCGTAGGGTTCCTTTTATACACCAAGGAAACCCTAATAGGCTTACAAAACGCGTTAAGTGATCATGCATATCTATTCCTAATATATAATGCATATCACATAAGCAGTACTAATTATATAAGACTAACAGTACAAACTATATTCTGGCAGTACTAACTATAACTAACAGTACTAACTATTACAACTAGCAGTACTAATGACTTAGTTTATTTTCTTCAATCTTTAGTAACAGCACAAATCTTCAAATAGTAGTACTAAGTCCTTTCAGCAGTACTAAGTTGTAGATGTCCATAATTCCCAACAATATGGTCACACATTTCTGATAAGGGGTGTTTGGTCACACATGATTTAAGGGTGACATGATAAGGGATGTCCTGCTTATTATGCATTTGCTTATTCTAGTGCTCATTTTCTTGATTTTATTGCTAATTTGTCTTTTTATAGCTTAGTTATTAATCTTCTTGTGTTTATTAGAGCTTATGCAAATCTGTTTTAAGTTTAAAATAAAATTGCAAAATTTAAAGGGGTGTTTGGCACAAGCAGCACTAACACATGTTAGTTCTGCCTAGTTACAATTGTCACTCAAATCAGTTTTAGCAAGATTTCATACATTTAAGTCTTATTAATAAGTTGTTATAGGTGAGAAATCAAGTTTAAGTCAAAGTAAACCATGTTTGAATCTAAAGTGTTCTAGTCTAATATTCAGTTTTGCTGATTAATAACTTTGATTAGTGCATTAGGTGTTAGTTTCATGTTTATTTTTGATCTATTATGCAGTAGAAATTAGTTTGTTAAAGTGTGCAATTGACCTTTGTCTTTAGTCAAAAGTCTATCTAAGTTTTTAAGTCTATTTCCATAGTTTTAAAAGTCCCATCTTCAATAGCCAATTTAAATTAGAATAATTTTGTTTTAAAGTCCGAGATTGATAATATAGAGTCTTATTAGGTATCAATTTTATCTGTTTTCCCACTTTTAAAGTTTTTACAACAGCTTATTTCTAGCTTAAACTTAGGCTCAAATTAAGCAATTTACCCAAAACAAATGTCAGGTAATACTAATTTTAATTAGTATAATATATTTTTTCAAGAGTTTTTCTTAGCTTATTTTCGAGGTAAATTCTTAATACTCGTTTTAATTGTTCCTAGGTTATCAAACGTAATCTGTTATGAGCTAATTTTGTAGTTTAGCTTTCATTTGCTTAGCTTAATTTAGGGCTGCAAAAGCCCTTTTAGTCTTTTATTAAAACTTGAAAAAAAAACAAAATCATGTTTTTAATCAGCCTTTTTCAAAAGTCTTTTTCTAGCCTATTAGTTATTCAAATTGCTTAAATTTTGCTTTTTCTTATAGCTTGTAGTACTAACTTTATCTGTTTTTAGGTTTATACATTAGCTTTTCTGTTTTCTAGCTTAATTTTTAGCTTAAAAGTGCCTTTGTAGGCTGGTTTATAACTTTATAGCCAAAATTGCTTATTTGATTTCTGAGCTTATGGCTTATTGAATTTGCTTAATTTGTATTTAGGATTGCTTATTAGGTTAGGTTTAAAGTTCTAGTAGCTTATTTAGTTTAGGTTTGAGCTTATTCAAGCTTTGAAGCCAAGTCAGTTTAGACTTAAAGTCTTAAAGCTTTTTAAGAATTATGTTAGTTCTAAATAGCTTATTTCTAGCTTATTTTAAGTTTTTAGAAAAAGTTGTTTTACAAAAAGTGCTTATTTTAGTGTTATAAAGCTTTTTCAAAAATAAATTTTCAAAAATAAAAATGTTGGCCGTATAGGGAAGTCCTATGTTTGAACCCGAGACCTCAACCTTAACTGCCAACACTTTAACACCAACACCCACTACCATCTCGCCTTTGGGACTTTTTCGTTAAACCTTCACACTACTTTACTTTTAAACCCTTTTTGCCATTTAAGCCTTTCAGCTATTTTAAGCTTATTTACAGCTTATTCCAAGAAGTTGTTTGCCCTATTTTATTTTTCCCAGGATTAGAATTGTTTAAAGTACTCTTCATGATTTTTTTAGATTTTTTCAAATTAGTTTAATAATTTTTATAATATTTTTAGATTAAAACTGTTTTTAATTCATAATAAATAAAATAAAAGTCAAAAAAATATAATTCTTTTTTCTAAAATTATTTTTAATCATTTATGACTGTTAAAAATTAAATTTGAGGTTGTAGGGTTAAAATTTTAGAATTTAAGTTTTTAAAGCTCGGGTTTTCATTCCCGTTATCGTTTTAGTGTTTCAACCTTAATTGCTTTCGTTTTTAGCTTACCTTTAATTGTTTTTTCATGTTATTTGTAGAAATAGAATCCAGATCAAAAATCTTGATTATCCAATCACTCGATCACGAATTTAACCTCGATTCTCAATTCACACCTCATCGGGATACGACTCAGGAAGGTTTTGAATTTTACTTTGGTTAAAAGTAATTTTCTTAAAGCCTTTTTGGAATTCTTATCTTATACTATATTATAATTGATATTATCCTTATATACGTATTTGGACGTATCAAGAGTGCTTATAGAAACTGCTTATTAAACCGTGGCTTTTTCTCCCTCTGCTTATTTTTAACTTGTTTCACTTTTAAAATTTCGAATTTAGCAAAACTAGATAAGTTGTAGCTTATTTGGTTTAAAGCTTTTTCGGTGCAACTAATTATTTTTAAGCTAAAGTTTTTTTAATAAAAGTTTTCATTATTAAATATAGTTTCAGTTTATAAAAAGTTTACAATTTTAATTAATAAAAATAGTAGTTTTTAGATTAGCTTATTATTAAGCTATCTTATTGCTTATTATCTAATGCTTAATATTGCTCAGTTTTGTGTTTGTCTCACTTCACTTTCTCTAAGGTAGGGGTGAGCATCGGTCCAAAACGGGACCGGACCGGCCAAGACCGGACCGAGACCTAATTGGTCTAAAACGCCAGACCGAGGAAAGGATCGCAATGGTACGGTCCAATCCGGGTCGGTCTTCGGTCCGGTCCGGTCCTACAAGGCATAATGTTCAGGTTTTTTGGTAAGACCGACTGGATCGGACCGGACCGGACCTAAGACTGAATTGGTCCAAAACACCGGACCGAAATACGTTCGATCCGGTCCGGTTCGGTTTTTCGGTCCGGTCCGGTCGAACGGTCCGTATGCTCAGCCCTACTCTAAGGCGTGGAGTTTAAGGGTTAAATAAGCTAGACATTTGCGTTAGTGCTTAATTAGATTTTATAAAGCTAAATTGTAAATCTCTATTCAACTCTCTTCGAGGATACGACCCCGGACTAATAGTTATTACTTTTCCTAAAGTAATTCTATCTCTAAACGGTAATTTATTACCGACCGCTTTACACGCGTCAGTCAACTATTACGGGTTAAAGGATATAGGTTATTGGTTACGCTTAGGGGTTAAATTAATGTGACCAATGATAACCTAATGCACATGACCCATGACCCATGTGAATTAGCCATTGTCACCGGTAATGCATGGGTCCATGACACTATAAGCCACTACAACCCAATGCACATGACCCATGACCCATGTTAAGTACCCATTGTCACCAATCATGTATGGGTCGTAACATGACACTATAAGCCACTACAACCCAATCCATATGACCCATATGATGTTAACTACCCATTAATTAATGTGACTAGTTATAACCTAATACACATGACCCATGACCCATGTTAATTACCCATTGTCACCAGTCATGGATGTGTCGTAACATGACACTATAAGCCACTACAACCCAATGCATATGACCCATATGATGTCAAATACCCATTAATGAATGTGACCAGTGATAACCTAATGCACATGACCCATGACCCATGTGAATTAGCCATTGTCACCGGTAATGCATGGGTCCATGACACTATAAGCCACTACAACCCAATGCACATGACCCATGACCCATGTTAAGTACCCATTGTCACCAATCATGTATGGGTCGTAACATGACACTATAAGCCACTACAACCCAATGCATATGACCCATATGATGTCAAATACCCATTAATGAATGTGACCAGTGATAACCTAATGCACATGACCCATGACCCATGTTTTAACCCTACAACCTCAAATTTAATTTTTAAACAGTCCTAAATGATTAAAAAAAATTTTAGAAAAACAATTATATTTTTTTTACTTTTATTTTATTTATTATAAATTAAAAACAGTTTTAATCTAAAAATATTATAGAAAATATTAAACTAATTTGGAAAAATCTGAAAAATCATGAAAAATACTTTAAACAATTCTAATCCTAGGAAAAATAAAATGGGCCAAACAACTTCTTTGGAATAAGCTGTAAATAAGCTTTAAAAGAGCTTGAAAAGGCTTAAATGGCAAAAAAGGTTTAAAAGTAAAGTTGTGTGAAGGTTTAACGAAAAAGTCCCAAGGGCGAGATGGTAGTGGGTGTTGGTGTTAAAGTGTTGGTAGTTAAGGTTGAGGTCTCAGGTTTAAACCTGGGACTTCCCTATACGGCCAACATTTTTATTTTTTAAATTTTATTTTAGAAAAAGCTTTATAACACTAAAAATAAAGCATTTTTGTAAAACAACTTTTTCTAAAAACTAAAATAAGCTAGAAAATAAGTATTTAGAACTGACAGAATGTTAAAAGCTTTAAGGCTTTATAGGCTAAACTGACTTGGCTTTTTTAAAGCTTGAATAAGCTCAAACCTAGACTAAATAAGCTACTAGAACTTTAAACCTAACCTAATAAGCAATCCTAAACACAAATTAAGCAAATCCAATAAGCCATAAGCTCATAAATCAAATAAGCAATTTTGGCTATAAAGTTATAAAACAGCCTACAAAGGCACTTTTAAGCTAAAAATTAAGCTAGAAAACAAAAAAGCTAATGTATAAAACCTAAAAACAGATAAAGTTAGTACTACAAGTTATAAGAAAAAGAAAATTTTAAGCAATTTGAATAACTAATAAGCTAGAAAAAGACTTTTGAAAAAGGCTAATTAAAAACATGATTTTTGTTTTTTTTCAAGTTTTAATAAAAGACTAAAAGGGCTTTTGCAGCCCTAAATTAAGCTAAGCAAATGAAAGCTAAACTACAAAATAAGCTCAAACAGATTAAGTTTGCCAACCGAGGAACAAATTAAAACAAGAATCGGGAAAATTTACTTAGAAAATAATCTAGAAAAAGCACTTGAAAAAGTTAGTATATACTGATTAAAATCAGTATATACTAACTTTTGTTTTTGGAAAACTGCTAATTTTAGCCCTAAGTTTAAGCTAGAATAAGCTGTTGTAAAAACTTAAAAAGTGAAAACAAATTAAATTTGATACCTAATAAGCTTTTATTATTAATCTCAGACTTTAAAACAAACTTATTTTAATCTAAATTGGCTATTAAAGATGGGACTTTTAAAACTATGGAAATGGCTTAAAAACTTAGACAGATTTTTGACTAAAGACAAAGGTCAATTGCACACTTTAACAAACTAATTTTTACTGCATAATAGGAACAAAAATAATACATGAAAACTAAACACCTAAAAATGCCACTAATCAATATATTAATCAAGCACACTGAATTATTAGACCAGAAACATTCAGATTCAACCATGGTTACTTTGAACTTAAACTGATTTTTTTTACCTATAACAACTTTATTAAAACTGACTTAAAAACTAAAATTAAATCTTGCTAAACCTGATATGAGTGACAACATGTGATAGGCCAGCAACTAACATGTGTTAGTGTTGCTTGTGCCAAAACCAAAAAAAAAAAAAATAAACCCCTTTAAATTTTGCAATTTTATTTTAACTTAAAACGTATTTGCATAAGCTCTAATACAACACAAACAGATTAATAAACTAAGCTATAAAAGATAATATTAGCATAAAATTAGGAAAATAAGCACTAGGGAGTAAGCCTAATGCATAATTAAGCTGGACACCCCCATTAACATCTCACCCTTAATCATGTGTGTCCAAAAACACCCCTTTTCAGAAATGTATGGACCATAATCGTTGGGAATTATAGACATCTATAACTTGTACTTGATGTGAAAGGATTTAGTATGTGCTATTTGAAGATTTGTTGTTGTTATGAATATTGAGAAATAAACTAAGTCATTAGTACTTGTAGTTGTAATAGTTAGTACTGTTAGTTATAGTTAGTACTGCCAGTACATTGTTAGTACTGCCAGTATATAGTTTGTACTGTTAGTCTTATATAGTTAGTACTGCTTATGTGATATGCATGAGATATATTAGGAAATAGATATGCCATTGATCACTAACGCGGTTTTGTGTAAGCCCATTAATTAGGGGTTTCCTTCGGTGTATAAAATATGAACCTACGGCATACACAACTTACTTAGAAAGTAATAGTATTAGGCAAAACATATAGTTGTGTATTATGAATTTATTCAATATATTGTGAGTTAAGAGAAAGATCTTGTGTTACTGTTACATTGCTTTATTGTTCTTCTGGTGTATAAAGGTTAGATTCCGCATAATCTTTATATATACTACAAGGTTTCTATCATAGTTGTTTTAGATTTATCTAAGATAACTAAAGCTTTAACAAGCTTATCAAGGATCTATATAAAAGGTGATCAACACATATGTATCGAATTGTGAATACACTTAAATATAATGTGATGAAATATATGGACTCTATGATTTAGCGACATCTAAATAAATACTTTCACTTTGGACTATATTTATAAACATCTTGAATTTAGTCAACAATACACTCAATTGTGATTATTATCAAGGTTAATGTACGAGGTTCACATTTTGCTATAAATAATTGTCACATGAATATTTCACAATGTGACTATTTTGAATGTATTGGTCACATATAATACCCTTGTAATGTGGCCATAAACATAATTTAGATACACATTTGTGATATGGTGTGACTATTGTAAAGTTTATAGTCACATGATCATGCTACAATTAAATGTCACTATACACATTAGGTTTTGGCAAGCAAACACACACTAAACTTTAAACACACATTTTAACTTACGTGACCATATGTATCGAATTTTGGTTACACTTAATCATGTATGTCTATGATTTAGTGTGACCATATATGACATTTGGTCACACTGTTCAAGTGTGTGACATATATTTGTCACTTTTAAATGTATATCGTGACTAATGCTTCAAACTTACTTTTCAGTTGTCACACATTTCAAATTCATGTGGCTAAATATTCAGCAAAAAATAGCAGTCACTTTTAAATAATGTGTGACAAACTTGACTATAAGATTTAGCCACATACATAATTACTTCATGTGACCATATATGGATTTTAGTCACACTGTTCAATTGTGTGATATATATTTGTCACATATGTATATATATAGTGTGACTAATATTTCAAACTTATTTGTATCTGTCACGCGTCCCAAATTATAAGTGACTAAATAATAAACAAAAAATTACCTGTTACCTTTAGTCACATAAATATTCAAATGTGTGACAATGAAATTCCGAAATGGTCACACAGAATGAGTTCAAGTGAGGCTATTTATTTTATTTTGGTACATTTAGTCACATAAATATCAGACTGTGTGGCCGTTCAAAAAACAGCATGTGTGACGAAATCCCAGATTTGTACTAGTGTAATCACCATCTAGGGTTTATTTTGTGGATTTATAAAATAAAAGGGACTTGATCTTGATTCGAATTTATATGTTCATGTAATGAAATGATGGTAAAAATATGATAGAACACAAGAAAAATACTTTATATAATTGTTGGTTAATTTATAGATTTGATTTATAAATTAATTGTTATTAAGTTTATTGCAAAGTTTATATATATATTTTCATGAGGACACTTAGAAAAAAATGATGGACACAATTTAGAGGATCTAAAATGTACCAAAGATGTGGTATAAATTAATGTGGAAGACTTGTACAAATTTAACAAAGTAATGAATTATGAAAACTAGTTTATGATTCATATATATATACAAATTGTTTTAAGGATTCTGTCAATATTTGAATTTTTTAAAACTATAACACCTACTGACTTAAATAGTACTCTTCATGAGGATTGCGTGCATATAAAGAACTTGAAAAACCGAGTTATAACGAAGAAGTTATGAATTTTACGAGTTTACGATAATTAAATATATAAAAGTGTTTTTATAAAAATAATTTTATAAAAACTGACACAGATTCAAAACTGATAAAATTTTATAAATATTTTATTATGATAGAGAATCTCAATATGAAACTGTGCAAATAAAGAACTCTAAAAACAGAATTAAAACGAAGGAGTTACGGGTTTTGAAAGATTTAAGTTTATAAAAATAGTTTTATAAACACATTTTGAATATACTATTTTTACTCAGATTTTTATAAAAACAATGAGTATTTTATTTGAATAGATTATTTTGTCACGATTTCATACATATAAAGTACACGCAAAACGAAGTTAAAATGAGCAAGTTACGAGTTTTTAAAGATTTCGGATAAATAGAAATTACAAAAAAACTAATTTATTTTTATAAACATTTTTTGTAATTTTTATAAAAATATAACATTCTGATATAAATATATAAAGTGGTTTACGAGTGTTTTCAGGTCCGTTCGGGCTATAAAAACGTTAAGAAATATTATCGTATTATTTATATACATTTTAACTTTATAAATATGATTTTATGAAACAATTAAACTAATTATATAATATCATTATATAATCAATAAATGTATTAAATCATGTATTATTAACAAATAATCAATTGTTTGACAAAGATAACATTTTATTTTACGGATACATATACGTAGACATTTATTTAACAAATACAATTTAAATATTGTTTCGACTTAAATTAAACAAAAAGTATTAGGTGGTGGTGTAACTCTATAACTTACGATGTTGTATTTATATTAAATACATTATACTTATACGACCTATAATTAATTAGGTTGCATTCCGGATTGTTTGCGATGATTACTTTGTTGATTTTGCGATAATCACCACTTTCTCTAAGAGGTGAGTTTATAGCCCCCATTTCACTTGTTTTACATTTACTTTACAAATCTCGGGAGAGAATACATGCTCGTTACAACTTGTTTACATATCCATTTACAATCACTTTTACATACTCTTCTACATACTTGTTTACATACTTTATTTCGTAACTTATTTATATACTCGGATACATGAACGTTTACAAACTCATTACATGATTGATTACAAACTTATTTTCATATCTCACGGTGAGATACAATACTTGTTTTTACTTATGGACGCAAAAACTTTACTTTTACTCGAATGATTAAGGATTAGCTTAAGTGGATTGAACTGTTAATTACTCGAAGGGTAAACGCGATTGTTATAAAATAGATCTATTTGGGGATCGACAATCCCCATTTGGGTGAGTAGCTCTCACTAGTTCGAGATCGAACTAACGAACTTATATCATATCCGATCACGACTGGCTTGGTTTCTACAGGGCCAACAACTATACACTAGAACTCTTACTATGCCTTGAATAAAGTGGCATACTTTTAAGTCTACGCCTCTGTTTCATGAACTTAGAGTAATCGTAATCACTCCTTACAATACATACTTGAAACATTTTGTGTTATTGTGCTCATTACAATACATACTTGAAACATTTTGTGATACTGTGCTCATTACAATACGTACTTGAAACTTTTCGTGATATTGTGCTCATTATAATACATACTTGAAACATTTTGGGGTATTGTGTTCATTACAATTATCATACTATTTAATCAATTGCGGTTCAACTTTTATACAAATCTTTGATTCCAACATTTTAACAAACGCATTTTGTGTGGTTCGTGTTTACACTCATTTTAAAAACCTATATATTTGAGTTTATGCGTTGCAAGTCTTGTATGGGCGGGACTTGTAACACAGTAAATTTGTATATATATTTTTTGAGATCAACATTTACATTTACAAAAATCTATGAAATCACCAACTTGACACTTTTAAACATGTTATTCTTAGGTGAATTAGATGCTTGACATAACTGATGTGCATTGGAGTCCAAACTTTATAAGATTTCTTTTCAAACGACACATTTAGAGGTCTTTCTCTCATAGCTTGTGCAAGGGTACTCATGAAGTAACGCTCCCGGACATACTTTCCGCTACGACCCATTTTGGGGGTGTTACACTTTATAAATCTTTGATCCAACATTTACATTTACATAAACCTATAAACTCACCAACTTTATGTTGACACTTTTAAGCATGTTTTTCTCAGGTGAAATAGATGCTTGGCTTACTTGATGTGAATTGAAGTCCATACTTTACAAGATTACTTTTCAAACTACACTTTTAGAGGTCGTTCTCTTATGTCTTGTGCAATGGTATTATGAAGTAACGCTCCTGGACCCTTATTCCGTTATGACCCATTTTGGGGGTGTTACAGATTGGTATCAGAGTCAGGTTATAGAGAACTATGTTGCATATTTTACCTAGACTATAACCGTTTTTACAAACATTGCATTACATCAAAAAATTCAATGTACATATACACTACTTGCTTACTTGCTTACGTGACTTATATATATATATATATATATATATATATATACTCACCCTACCTTGCGTATATTTTACACTTATTTATATAAGAGTTATCTATATAAATACAAGAACATTTTTTAAGGCAAAGTAATACTATAAGCTCATATGTCCTAAACATTATCCAAACATTAATTTATCTTATATGATATTTTACCATCATTCATTTATGCCACTATGCATTCCATTTCGCCATGTTACGTTTCCATCCCTGCCATGAGTGCATATTCATTTAGGGATCCGATTGAGATCAGGGTGGATATTGTTCACCCTATGTTGCTTTTCCTGCGGCGATCGTTGTGAGGACACTAGCCTGACACGGGGAGGTGATACGTGGTATTCAGGAGCGATTGCTAGACATGCCCACACAAAGGTGGGAGGAGATAGAGGAGGAGCTGCTAACTCTAAGAGAGAGCAAATAGGGCTGAGACAGAGGGGATCACTTCGCGCACTAGAGTTAGATCATTGGAGGTTGTTGAGACATGGCTTCATGGCATAGTGAAGGACTAGAGAGAGGCCCGTGAAAGGATTGAGCGCCAGTTAGGTTTGGTTCAGGAGGAGCTAGAGAGTCTCAGGCGCTCGAGGCTCCCATGATCAGTCATCACGGATTTTACCCATAGAGCTGCTGTCTCATTATTTATGTATTGTCTAGTATTGGAGGATTATAGTATTAAGAAACCATGTAGTCTTTTGGTGGGAAAAACAATGAACCCAATTATCTATCAAATTATGGTATTGTGAAAATTTCGTCAATTTTATTTCAACTCTCTATTTATGCAAGCCACTTACTAAAATATTATAACTTTACGAA
>BQNB010126663.1:0-14441 GCA_026074375.1 Tanacetum coccineum | reverse complement strand
GGTTTAGACTGTCAAACCCATATCCAACCCGAGAACCGAATTCGTAGTTCGGTTCAGTTCGGTTTTGGCAAATTCGGTTCGGTTGATTTTGGTTCGGTTTCGGTTTTCGGTTATTTCGGTTTTTTTCTCACCCCTAATTTTAGGTATGTTGTTTTAGGATATATTGATATGATATTCTCGGTGTATTATTTTCTAAATACTTAACCGCTTAGTTTTATTTTAACAAGCAAAGATATCCGCGCGTTGTTGTGGGCGTAAATTTTTCGCGCGTTGTTGCGGGGTGTTAATTTTTATTTATTTATTTATTTTTATTTTTTTGTTTTTCTGCGCGTTTTTTTTTTATGTTTAATAATGTAAGTTTATTTTTTCCTGCGCGTTACTGCGGGACGTTAATTTTTCGCGCGTTGTTGCGTGTCATTAATTCTTTTTTTTTTCCATTAATTTTGTGCGAGTTTATTTTCTCGGTGTCATATTTAATAGTGCGGGTTTACTTTTTCAGTATCATGTTTAGTAGTTTTTTTTATGGACTTACGCGTTGTTGCGTGGCATTAAAATTTTATTTTTTTTTATTATTTTTTTATTTTTAATTTTTTTTGCGAATTTATTTTTTTGGTCTCATGGTGTAAAATGACACTGTTTAAGTCAATTCGGAAATGTTACCGCGAGTATTTTTTTATCTGAATGCATCGGTACTTTTGTAACATTTTTTTCCTCCCTATTTTGTGCCAACAAATTTTATTTTATTTTTTTTAAAAATTAATTGGGCCGGCCCAAATTTTTGGGCTAAATTTTTTTAGCTTGCTTAAAATGAACAGTACATGCAAAAAGTCAACGGATCTCAAATGATAATATATATAAATATAATACTTCAAGCGTCTAGCCGCTCATAAATATTTATTATGCTTGAGTTATAGTGATTAAAACATGAAAAGTTTAATGTTATGTTATTACATGATACGGGATGAGCTTTGGTTTTGACCTTATTTGATTAATATCAAAACCAAAAGGATTGTAACTAGAATACCTCAACCTGATAAGCAAAATCAATCTCGAATAACTCAAACCAAGACATATTTAAATCAACTTTAATAAGTAAGATCCAAAAAACAAAACATTAGCCTTTAAAACACCCGACCTGAAAACCGCAACCCAAAAGACTAATTTTTTTAATAACTTCACTAAAAATCGTGCATACCCTGCTTCGGAATCCTAGATCCGCCACTGCCATAAAGATTGAATGGGATAAATTATATGAAAAGCATAAGCATTGCTACATAGCCCAAGTAGATGACATTCCGCACCATCAGAGTTCATCAAAAATTGCTAAAAGAAGAATGGGCCAAATAGGAAAAACCAGTCATTCATCGCCCAAAATCTATTATCATTCCATAGAGCCTCCTAAAGCGTTTTACACATAAATTTGGGGTAATATTACGATTTAGAGTAATACGTGTTAAAGCTGTTGTTACTATATTTTCTATAAAAGATAGGCCTAAAAGTTTTTTTGTGGGGCAACCCAATCCGACTATCAACGTGTACTAAAAATTCCATATATAATGCGTTATTGAAAATGGCCTCCTCTGTTTGGGATCTCAAAACAGTTGGAGGAACGTCAACTCCTAAAGCATTGATTCAATAATGCAACTACTAAATTTGGCACACTTACCCATTTAAAAAAACAATTTGACCCTTTTAGCTATAGTTGACCCATTTCCAGTCAAACACAAACTACATCAACCCATTCATAAGTACAGACTGACATTGTCATCTTTAGTTCTACAACTCTGCTATGTATATCTGTGTAAAATCAAAGAAGGGAAGGATTCACATACTTTCTGTGAGTAAATGGTAAGTTGCAGAGTGCAGAGTCAACTAGCTGCATATAGCTCGGAACTAGTGTATCCTGCTGAGACAGTGAGTTAAGAACTAACCAATAATGGGTAGCATCCGACCGCTTGCCATTAATAAATTATATCTTAGCCCGAAAAGTTATTTTGACACACATAAGGCATCAACATGAAACTGGCTTATGTTCCCTCTATCACAAAGAAGATGCAACACTTCCAATTTTAGGTTGTCTCAGAAAAAATGCAGGTTATCCTTTTTTAATAAGCTTGCAAACTTGCAGTACAAATATGCGTATCTTCCCAAATAGCAACTATTACATGAAATAGTGACAATGATTTCAGTTGAGTTTTCTCAGAGGTGAAAAAATGTGTGTGTTAAATAACAGGTCAAAATTTGTAGTTTCTTAGCATGGGTCGTCATGGGTGATTTCTTAATACGGGTCAGGCCGCCAATGCAGCTATGGTGGGCTTCCTGAAGGTAGCATAGAAATGTTAAAGGCGATAATACCTGTTAGATATTGTACTCTAGTATGTAATATTCAGTAAAAAATCTAGATCAGTTTAACTACACACTGTATCAGCATGCTTTATGCCGAGGAAAGTGATCCAAATAATTAGCTAATGTTTAGCAATCAAATGCTGAAAATAATTTGGTAAACAACGCAATAAAATCCACCTCAAGACCGACACGATGATGACTTATTATGGACAGCAATAATCAGAGAGTACCTTTGCCTGATAATGCTTGTCAGCGTTTTATTATATATGAACAGAAGGCTACAACCAAATAGCTAATAATTAGAAACCAAATGCTACAAGCACAATACAAAATTTCATATCGGAATAACATAGTTATAACATCAATACCAGGATCAAGAAGTCATATTTAACTACCCAAGCGCAAATTTTGTCTGATTCCAAAACTCAAGAGCAGATGCAACAGCTCATTACAATCACTTGCGCAGTAAAACATAGAAAAGTATGGTTACAAGGGATACCCTGTGAAAAACACGAGTATGAGCCACCATTTTCTCCAAACACAAACTATATTAATGTTGGGACCATTGTATACTCTTGATGTCGATCCCTTCTTTCACCATTTCATAAAGTGGGCTCATTTCCCTTAACTTCGCAACTTGATTAACCGTTAACTCAACCGCCTTATCAATCTCTTCCTCAGTGGTAAACCTCCCAATCCCAAACCTAATTGATGTATGAGCCATATCTTCATCCACACCCAATGCTCTCAAAACATAAGAGGTTATCTCCTAACTAGGTAGCACTTGTACACGCACTACCACTAGACACAACAACCTCTTTCAATCCCATCAACAAACTCTCTCCTTCAGCATATGCAAACGATAAGTTCAAATTCCCTGCATAACGTCTCTCAGTACTCCCGTTAACCACTACCCCATCAAGCTTAGCCTTAACGCCATTAAGCAGCCTATCTTTCAACTTAGTAACCCATTTCTCATCATATTCCATTTCCTTAATTGCAATCTCACTAGCAGCACCCATTCCAACAACCAAAGGTGTCGGCACTGTCCCACTCCTAATCCCTTTTCCTGACCACCACCATTCATTTGCGGCTCCACCTAAATCCGAGGCCTACGCCTCATGTACAAAGCACCAACACCTTTCGGCCCATAAACCTTATGCCCACTCAACGACATCAAGCTCACATTCTACTTATCCGCATCAATTAGAATCTTCCCTAAGGCCTGTGCAGCATTTGTATGAAACGGAACATTAAACTCCTTACATATTTTTCCAATTTCCTCAATTGGTTGAATAACACCAATCTCATTATTAACAGCCATAACTAACACAAGCCCTGTATCACTCCTAAGTGCAGCCCTCAACTCATTCAAATCCACCATATCATCAGACCTAACCGGGAGATACGTTATCTCGTACCACTCTTGCTGCAAATGCCGACACGAATCAAGTACACGCTTATGCTTAGTCTGAGTCGTAAGCACGTGCTTCTTCTTCTCTTTATAAAAATGCATCTTTCTTTTCATCTGCTTCTATGCTGCAGAAGCGACAGAGTTATTACATAAGTTGCTACATAGAATCGACATTCAATAAACTTATTTTTCTTTCTCTTAAAAAATAATATAAAACCCTTTTTTGACTTGAATTACCTTGTAGTGTACCATAGAAAGTGTCTGAAAACCCTGAGTATTTAAAGAATTAAGAGATAAGATGACCCAAAAAACCATTATTTTGAAACAATATAAAGACCTTCCATTATATTGGTGCAAAAGATTATTCATGAATGTTTAAAACATTATATATATAATCTTTTAAATGGTCTCAAATATGTATATGGATACTTGCAAAACTAAAAAAGAACATTATTCTCAGATGAAAATAAGAGACTAGAGCGTTAGGAGCATCCAAACAGCTATAGCTTATCTGCTTATTTTGGAGGAAAATAAGCAGTTTTCAGTAAGCACATCGTGACATGTTCAAATGCTTATTTCAAATTGCTAATTTGTGAGACTAAAACCATTATATAGGTTCCGCCACAGCAGATTACATCTTCATTTGATTCAGCAATTATCTGGAATTGCTTATTTTTTTCTGCTAATCTGCTTATTTAGGGTATTAGCTCCAAAGTGCTTCTACTTATCAGCTTAAAGTAAGCCAAAATAAGCAGCTTTTGATAAACAGGTCAATACATGTCACATCAGCACATGCTTATTTCAAATGTCAACACCACTTCTTTCATACCCATTATAATTGGACAAGATTAGAGATTTTCGTACTCTTTTGTGTTTCTCGGATATTACTTCAATTATCTAACACCCAAATCGAAACACTATTTAGGGGGTGTTTGTTTTAGCTTATTTGATGATCTTATGAGCTAACTGAAAACTTAATAAGCTAATAAGCTCATTTTTATCGTGTAGCTTATGAGCTAATAAGCTCATAAGCAGTTCGCAATGAGCTTATTAGCTTTTCAAATTTTCAATAAGCTCATAAGTTCATCAAATAAGCTAAAACAAACACGCCCTTAGTTACAAGCTGAAAAAAGTAAGCAATCCCAAACACCCTCTAAAACCCTAAAATACGAAATTGAAAACCCTAAATCCAACACAGCATAATACGTCGCCGAAATAACTATTATCATATCATATTATTATCAGAAACATTTCATCCATAAACTATAATAAACGAAGTTTAATTAATGAAATAATAAGCTTTTAAATACAGAAATGAACATGGTTGTTTTGTTTGTACCGGAGGAAAAAGATCTAGTGGAAGGTGAATTGACGCGCCGGTAAGCGCGTAAAGCTGTTCGGAGAGTGGATCTCATAATCGCCGTGGTTTCTAAGCTGGGGTTTTCCGGTGGTTGTGGAGGCGAATTGTGTCAGGTATTGAGAGGCCGAGGGTGTTTTGTTTTTGGATAGTTGTGCTTCTACTTGGTTGATTTTTTTACTTTTTTTTATCTCTAGTGTTTTACAAAATTTTTGAGACATTTCCCCCCCCCCCCCCCCCCCTTATATATTTTTTTTTTTTTTTTTTTTTTTTATATTATATATATTATATTTTTTTTTTTTTTTTTTTTTTTTTTTATTACATATATCCCTTTATGACTAATGATGAAATAGGAACAAAAATAAAAAAATAAGAAGGGTGAAAAAAAAAAAAAAAATAACCGCACATTTTAGATGCATTTGTAAAAATCAATGTTATAAATAGCGTGAGGCGTGGCGTGGCGGCATGACTAAGCCTTACGCCTTAGCGGCTATAGCGTAGCCTTTGCGTTTTTAAGGCATGGCTTAAGGCGGCCAAAAATATAAAAATATTTATATTTATATATTCATATCATATTTCATATATATTAAGTTTACATAAAGCGTTGTACATATGAATATAAAAGTTAAGAAACTATCATTACATGTAATATTCTTCATTTTGAAAAAAAATTATTGGAGTTTAATCTAAAAGGTTCGTCACGCCTCACGCCTTAGCGCGCTTTTTCACGCTTCATCTCACGCCACGCCTAGAGTCGACGCCTTGATCCATTTTGTAACGTGAAGGTCACACCTCACGCCTTAGCGACGCCTTGGCGCCGCCAAGGCGCGCCTTTTAGAACACTGGTAAAAGTAAATGCATCTCTTTAAAAAAAATCTTACTTAAAATGCGTCACTAGAAATCATTTTTATTCTTCTCATTTTAAGTTTTCTTCTCACACTATCCCTTCTCATCCCTTTATACGTCTTCTTGTGGAAAACATCAACCAATAATCGAACCGAAATGACTCGGTTCGGTTCGGTGTCGGTTTGTTTCGTTCGGCTCGACTTATACATAGTAGGTGTGTTTTTCTCGGTTTTGGCTCGAATTGAACTGAACTTAAACAGAAAATCATAAATATATAGAATCAATTATGGTCAGTTCGGTTTCGATGAGACCGGTTGGACGCAGTTTTTCGGTTTGGTTTGTTTTTGCGGGTCTGTTTTGCTCAGCCCTACGCCTGCATACTTATCTGCTTGCATTTATGTGTCAATTATGCATTGACTTGTTTAAAAGACTTTCTTTCTCATTCACCGATGACTATGTGATAATAAGAGGATAAGTAGAACGATTTTTTTGACGAATATAACTTGTCTCAGTAACTTGGGTTGGATATTTGTCCCTAAAAAACCTTTAAAGTTTAAGACCCATATGTAAGGTTAAGGAAAAGTGAAAAACACCAAAACTGTTATTTATTACGGAATATTTCTTTTTCAAAGTTAAGATCAACAAAAATCATAAACTTCTTAAAGATTCAATGAACAAATCATACTCATTGATTTTTTTGATAAAACAGAATACTCACTTCCCACCTTTTTTAAATGAAAAATATATAATCGACTCGAATTAAAATGTGTGACCTTCAAAATCCTTTTCACTCTCTTCCAACAAAATTTATCGCAAATTCACTATGAAAAAACTCAAAAAAACCTTCATTTCTAATCCATTGCAATCCTAATTTTCAATTCTAATTCAATAAATCGATTTAGTAGTATATATTACATAGGTATACATGTTTCAATTTTGTTATTTCGAGAAATTTAAACCCTAATTTTAAATTACTTCTGTTTTAATCCATTTGTTCATATGTCGAATAAAATACGTTCGTCTAGAAGGCAATTGAGAGTTCCGGTGAGATTCAACGATCATGTTATGGGGAAATTGAGCCAGAGACGGAATGATTTGGAATTAGAGGATATTAGGGTTGAGGAAAACGTGTTGATTGGGGAAATTGGAGGTAAAAAGAGAGATAAGACTAGTGATATGGCTGACACGTTTGAGGAAATTAGGGGTAAAGAGGGAGATAAGACTAGTGATATGGCTGATAGTGCAATAAAATGAATGTGATGATAACAATGTAAGTACTCCAGAACATATTGATGCAAATATGAATAATATATAATTTGTTGAGACTAATAAGAATGTGGATAAGATTATTGTGAAAAATAGTGTGGATAATTGTAATAATGCTAATAAGAATGATGAAAGTAATAGGAATGTGTAGTATAGAAATTCATATGCTAGTGTAGTATAGAAAAATGAGAATAAGGTGGTTACTAGTCTATGTTTTAAGGAAACATAAGTAAGTGATGATGAGACTGAAATTGTAGCTTTTTTTATGAAGAATTGGTATCAAATGGTAGTCTGAAGTGGAATTTGATAGTTTGTGGACATTTGGTGGGATGTTACATGAATGCTAATGAGCTCATATATCATTTGAGGAGGATGTAGAGTAAAATTGGGTTGATTGATGTTCAAGTAAATGCCAATGGGAACTATTTTTTTCAAATTTAAAAATGAGGAAGGAATGGATAAGTCATTGAGCGGGGCCTTTGGATTGAAACAACAAACCATTATTTGTTCAGAAGTAGGATCCTATAATAGGAATGGAGATTAAAGAAACTACAAAAAATCATGTTTGGGCTAAGTTGAACAATATACCACTAGAAGCCATATCAAATAAAGGTATCAGTGCTTTAGCAAGTAGTCTTGGTAAGCCTTTAAGAATGGACAATACCACTGCAAAAGTATGTCAGTCTGGGATGGGAAAAGGAGAGTATACTAGAGTATTGGTAGAATTTGATGTTAATAAAGGTTTTAAGGATGAAATTTGTATTCGGTACAGAAACAAAGAGAATCAAGTAAAAGGAACAAAATCAGTGAAAGTGGAATACCACTGGAGGTCTGAGATATGCACTCACTATAAAGTGTTTGGACATGATGTTAGCAAATGCAAGAACGTAGTTAAAGTGGATGATGGAAAAAATAGACAAGGTGAAACCAGTAATGAGAAGAGGAAACATTATTGTGAAGAGGAAGGGTTTATTGAGGTTAACTACATTAAGAATATTGATAAAAAGAAGAATGGACAAGATTTTTACAATAACAGAATTAGGTTACTGGGGGACAAAGGTATGAAACAGCCAAAAGTTCAATATAGACCCAACATTTGTCATAGACCCAATGAACCAATCATAGCCACTTCATTTTTTCATCAAAAATAAAAAAACTTTAATTTCCACCTCTTTTTTAAAATTAAATATCACCACACACCGTTATCGTTTACGACAAAACAAAATCATACATCGCGACGGAATTTAAATTATCTTTCTACTAGAGGGGCGATCACTATAGACTTTTCGACGAACTTTTTTGTTTTATGTTTTATAAAGTATATTAGATTTTATTGAAATCATATATGATTTGAAATCATATATTTGATTGTTATGTAGAATCATATATGATTGTCATACGAATCATATATGATTTTCGTAATTCGTGACATGAAACAAAATTGAAAAAGATTTGTCGGGAATCACAAATCATATATGATTTCATGAAATCATATATGATTTTATGAAATCATATTGATTTTATGAAATCATATATGATCGTTTATACGAATATATCTGATCCGTTATTCGCATCATATATGATTTTCCAATTCGTGACGGGAAAAAAAAAAAGTCGAAAAAAAGTTTCTCGAAAGTGTTAGCGTGTCACCCGTCTACTGAAAGATAAAAAAATACTCGTCGCGATGGTGTATTTTTTGTCGTGTGACGATTTACCGTTTGTAAGATATTTTATTTTTAAAAAAGATGTAAAAAATGAGTTTTTTTATTTTTGATGAAAAAATAAGTGGCCAGAATTGGTTCATTGGGTCTACGACAAATGTTGGGTCTACATTGATCTTAACTCTATGAAAACAATGAATGGAACAAGAATGGAGTGTATAGAAGAAAAGAAGGTATGAATGATACTCGAAAAGATGTTTAAATGAAAGATGCAAAGGAAAAACCTTGGAAAGCATGGACTTCCCTAAACAAATTTGCAGTTTTTGAAAAGAATGATATGGATGAGCAACAAGAACTTAATCAACTGAAAGATAGGATGATTGTAGATCAGTATCTCAATAAGAAATTGCAACCATCATGTTCTAAAACTAATAATTGGTCTAAAGATATGATTTACTATTTCAAAACTAAGTGGGAAAAAGATAGAGCAAAGGAAAAGGAAGGGCATGATGAATCGAATGAAGATGTATATGATGGAAGGAATGATGTAGTAAATATGTGTTCTGCTAATGTGGTTAGTGGAATGGGTACAACTGTTTTAAATTGACAGTTCAATAGCAGTTTTTTATCCTTATTTTTTTATGGAATTTAAAATAGCTAGTTGGAATATTAGGAGTATGAATCAATTTTAAAACAACAAGAAGTTTTAAAGTTTATTAGGGAGGAAATAATTAGTGTTTGTGTAGTGATTGAAACGCATTTAAAACCTAGGAGAATAGCTAAAGTAAGTAATAGATGCTTTGGAGGATGGGAATAGATCTCTAATTCTACTCAAAGCCAGAATAGTTGTAGAGTCATTGTGGTATGGGATAAGAATATAGTAAGTCTGATGGTACTACACATGTCTAGACAAACTGTGTTCTGTTTGTTAGAAACAGCGGATACAAAAGTAAAGTATTATTGTAGTTTTGTTTATGTTGAGAATAGTGGTAAACTTATGGAAGGATTTAAGAGGTGCAAAGAATGTAATTGGTGATAAACCATGTGTATTGCTTGGAGACTTTAATTTCACTTTGAAAAATGATAAACATTCAGCAAGGGGTTCGTTTATGACAGGGGATATACAAGAATTCGTGTTGTGTTAATGAGCTGGAAGTTAAAGACATCAATAGTACATGTATGTTTTTTACCTAGTTAAAGTCACCTAAGAATCTTGCAAATAGTATGATGAAAAAACTTGATAAAGTAATGATTAATGAAGAATTTACTACTGTTTATGGAAAGGCTTATGGTCAGTTATTGCCTTTTATGACCTCTGATCATAGTGTTGCAACACTAGTAATTCTTGCATGCATTAAGAAGAAGAAAAAGAGTTTTAGATTTACCAATTACATTGTTAATAAAAAAAGGAATTCTTATCTAGTATTGAGAAAGGATGAGATATAGAAATAGATGGCTTTCATATGTATAAGGTAGTGATGACATCAAATAACGTTACTTTTATAGCATTATTTATCCCATTTTTATAACCCATTTGATATAATTATTGCATGAATTGGTACTTAATAGTTCATATTTGTTATTTGCAGTAATTTTTGAGCATTTGGCAAAAGATTGAGAGAAGGACGTGTTTTGAAGCATAAACGTAGAGTTTGAGAAAGTCGACTGATTTTGACATCAATACGCCGTATCATTCTAGATGAATACGCCGTATCTAAAGACTTTGAAGAATTCAAAACCATTGCCTGACTTTGAAGAATATGTCGTATCCACATCAGTAGATACGTCATGTATGATACTTTGGTCAAATATCAAGAAAACACATTTTTAGCCAATACTTCGTATCCGAAGAACCAATACTCCGTATTGGTCAATACTCCATATCCGAAGACCCAATACACCGTATTAGTCAATACGCCGAATCCAAAAATCAGATATGACGTATCCAAACCAGCTTAAGAAAATTGTGGAATATTTTATTCGTGGAGCTCACACCAAGTCATCCAATACGTCGTATTAAGTTTTTCAATAGGCCTTATCGACCAATTTTCAGAGTCTATAAATACCAAATGCTAAACACGATTTAGGGTATGCTTTTTACCACCAAGTCTGATTTTCAGAAGAGCTGTGAAGCCATAAAGGTCCTATAAAGTGGTCTAATCGATGGGAAAACTCTTGTAATCTCTACACTCCACTATACGCGTTCGGTTAGCATTATGTTTAATCGTTCATCTATGATTTCGTATATTGTTACAATGACTATCGGCTAATACCTTTAAGTATTATCCATGTTTATGATAATATAATGTTTTGATTTGTCTTTATATCGATTGTTTTTTATTCATTGCATGTTGATTATGTTTATCACTTCATACTCGTTTATGTGCTTAATTATGTGTTTTCCCTGTCATTCAAATGGGTTTAGTCCTACATATTTAATGCGTTGCAACTTCGGTGTTGTTTGGGCTTAGGCTAAGAGTCCGGGATAGAAAGATATAACGCTTATTCATATAGCTAGAATAATATGATCACCAATAGAAAGCCCTGTTTCGATCTATGGTTAAGTGGATAGGTAGACTAAGCCGGTGACTTAGGATTACACATAACGTCCTGTTTCCATAGGTAGTTAAGTGGGTGTGGACTACTAGTATATGAATTTCCATTAAGCAATAAGTTGGTAAAGCCTCCATGAGCTAGGATTCAATATAACCACCAATATAGTTTCCTAGATAGATTATAATCAACGGTGTGAGCTTTATGCGGGTTTAGGTTAATTATGACAGGATTAACTAGCGACAAACCTCGAGTCTAGGGAGAAGATCCACCTAAGTTTGGAATGATATACCACCAATGAATTAATACAATCATTGCATGAATAGACAATCAAGGCATATTATTATATTAAACTGGCTAATACGTTTTCCTTAGATTTGACTGCTTCCCAATCTTTTGTTAATCATTTTTGTGCGTTATTTGTCATCACCTTAGGATAATTAGAACTAAACTCGTGCCAGTCTCTCAGGCTGAAAACCCCCATTTGCGTTAGTTTAGGTTTAATTAGATTTAATTAGAATAATTATGTTAGATTAGTAGTAAACCTAGGTAAATAAAATACCAGTAAAATTAAGAGTTAACTTCCACTCTCAGTGATCGACACCCTACTTACTAACCAAGCTACATCTGATAGGGTACACTGCCCGTGAAAGTGTTGTTTTAGGTATAGTCGGCATATAATATATAGTAAAACTTGATACATAAATAATACCTACACGACGACACATCAAGTTTTTGGCGCCATTGTCGAGGGTTGAAAATTAATCTTGATTTTTATTTTATGTTTTGATTTTTAACATTAGATTAGATCTAACCCTTAGGAGTTGTGTTAATTAGATTAGTGTATATTCTTGTATTTTCTGTATATTTTTGTATATTTGCTAGTTTAATTGTTTGCTTGTATATTTGTGTGTTTAATTTAATTGTTTTGCTAATACACTGTTCTGGTCGATAACTCGATACGGCGTATCCACTTCCATCGGATACAGCATATCCAACTTTCTGTCCAATATAGCGTATTGATTCAACTGATTAATATAGCTTATCCACTTCCATTGGATACGACGTATCGATCATCTGGAACAGAATCAGAACCTTAGTTTTTTTATTTGATTTCCGTGCTAAAAAATTTTCTATCCAAAAGAACCTATCCTACTGATTTTTTATCCCTTGTTTCAGGTAGTGCATGACAAGGACTTCAACAAGCGAACAATTCACACCTTACAAAGAACCTGAACGAGAATTTCGATAATCTAGGAGACACTTCAAGACATTAAGTCTTGACGAGTTGAGATCGCCTGATTTCAATCTATTTTCTGACCAAGAATACTCGGAGGAAGAAGAAGCGAAAACAATGGCGGAAACTATGGAACAGTACATGAGCAAGACCCAATCTGACTATGGATCGGGGGTTGCTAGGCCCAAAATTAAAGACAAGGATAACTTTGAGCTAAAGGGCCAATTTTTTAAGGAACTACGAACTAACACCTTCAGCGGTTCGGATCATGAAGATGCAAACGAACACATTGAGAAAGTTCTTGAGATCGTCGATCTATTCCACATTCCAAATATCACTATAGACCAAGTAATGCTTAGAGCATTCCCTATGTCCTTGACTAGAGTCGTAAGCCGTTGGCTAAGAAATAAACCAACTGGTTCAATCAAAACTTGGGATGGTCTTAAAACAAAATTTCTGAACAAATATTGCCCACCTGCTCGAACTGCAAAGAAGATGGAGGAAATCAACAACTTTCAGTAAGAACCAGATGAAAACCTTTACCAAGCATGGGAGAGATTTAAAGAACTCTTGATGAAGTGTCCTCAACACTATTTAACGGAGATGCAGGAGGTAATCTTGTTCTATAATGGATTGGGAATTCTTACTCGACAAATTCTTGACTCAAGAGGTGCAATACCATCAAAGACTGTTGTTGATGCAAAAATAGCCATCCAAGAAATGGCTGAATACTCTCAAAAATGGCATAATAGAACATCTAGGTCAAGAAGTACTGAAACTTCTGACGGATTGACAGCTATACAAGCACAACTGAATAATCTTGGGAGAGAGATCAAGAAAGTGAATGAAAAAGTCTATATTGCTCAAGTTGGATGCGAACAATGCAAAGGACCCCACTACACCAAAGATTGCCCGCTAAAACAAGAAGGGAACACCCTAGAAGAAGCTTACTACACGCAATTTGGTGGACCTTTTCAAGGAGGGGATATAGAGCAGCAGTTCTGGGATTCTATCAAAGGAACAATGCGAATTGTTCCTACCAAGAATGAAGGCAATCTATGGAAGATACCCTGAGCAAATTCATGAGTGAATCAGCAAAGAGACACGAAGAAAACTCTAATTTGATTAAAGAAATCCGAGCTTCAATGGATGTTGCCATTCGTAACCAAAGAGCATCTATTAAAACTTTAGAAATCCAAATCGGGCAAATGAGCAAGGTACTACAGGAAAGAGGATTTGGAAGCCTACATAGCTTTACTAAAGTAAACCTGAGAGATCAAGTCAAGTCAATTTCAACTACTATTGAAGCTAATTCATACCTGATACGCCGTATTAGATCTTCCCAATACGCTGTATCCACTAGACAGAACCATACACTGATGTACGAGACAAGACAAATGACGATTCCATTTCCAAGTCGTTTGAATGGTTACTACTGTGAAGAAAAGAATGGATCATATGGACCATAATTCTCGAAAGCCTACTCTGAAGCTTCATAATCCATACCCCAAAAGGAGAAAGACCTAGAGAGTTTCACTTAACCTTGCTTTATTAATAATGTTTGCTTTGATAATGCCCTTGTTGACTTAGGAGCTAGCGTTAGTGTTATGCCTCTCTTGACCTACCTTAACTTAGGATTAGGCAAATTAGCTCAAACTAAGTTGACAGTTGAATTAGCAGGCAGGACTATGAAATATCCAAAAGGAATAGCTAAAAACGTACTAGTAGGAATTGGTAAATTTACTTTCCCCGTAGACTTTA
>BQNB010126662.1:0-19565 GCA_026074375.1 Tanacetum coccineum | reverse complement strand
TTTACTATGACCCTCTAACTTATTTCCTCAGCATTGATATTAAAATATCACTCTATTGATGAGGCATCTTTGCGGATTTATGAATAAGAGTTAAATTATACTTTGGTTCGACATTTACATGTTTAGCCTTAGTATGATATCAGCAAGTGAATTCAGAAGGTTATGTATTTTGTTTTTAAATATTTTCAAGATCTGTAGATGCTCTCACTTACTTTTGTAAGTAGAGATGATTCTCTAAATACTTAGTATTTGAGCAACAATAAATTGTTCTTAATTGAGAAACACAAAACACATTTTACAGTTCTCATCTCTAGCTTGTTAATAATATGCTTCATAAGATATTAAAAAATTTCAAAACTTTAATCAAGACATAATGAGATTCATCCCAATCGATAAATAAATAATGTCTTGAATACCTTCTAGGTTTGAACTATATTGAGTGTATCCATGACACACGTAAATTTCTAACATTAATAGATTTTAGAGGTAGAGCAATTAAAGTTATACGAAATTAAACAATGTGAATATAGTTTGTTTCAACACAATAGACATACCATAATAATGTGGTATTCTATGAGTATTAGAATTGTGAGACTACATCAGAATTCTATTAGATAACTTAATTTTCTTTGGATCAAATACTTTCCAATTGGGTCGGCCAAATTGAATACATAATTTTTTAAAACCAAGTGCATTCTATAACATATATTTCTTTGAATAGTTCAAGAACTCTATGTTTATGTGTTTACAAGAAACAGAACATGTCAAGTATACATTATAAGTCTTTGAATAATTCAAGGACCTCATGTTTATGTGTTAACAAGAAGACATAACAATTTTACTACTTACTTTATGTTATGAGTCATTGATAAATTCAAGGACTTTATAATTATGACTTAACAAGCAAACATAATTATACTAACTAAAGTAATTATGAACGCAAACTCTTGAGTTCAATAGTAATTTTACGTTAATTTCATACTTCATAATTATAATTTTATAATCGAACTATAATTATATTGACTAAAACATGTAGTCAATGTGCTAAAGTAGCTTACAATATATCTTTACTTTTAAATGTAATAGGGCAACAAACATCTTATGTGTTTAAGTCCTAGTAGAAATATTAGCTTCCTTACCTTTCGGTCAAGAGACACCAATAATCATATTGTTATATGTTGTTCCTTTAACACACTTAAAATTTCTCCCACTTGTGTACAGGACAACATTATCTAAAGTAGACAAACAGTACGACAAGCGCTTGATTGTATAAACAATATGATAGTGTCATAGATACAAGTAGATTTTGAACCATAACGTTTAATAAGGAATTGTGGATTATTATTCTATAGATAACGTTTCGGAAAACAACATCAGAAAGGCAACATGTTATCATATAAAATAAAATGCAATTTTCTTTAAAACCATGGTCATTCATATTCGGAAAGTAATGAATTATTTCAAAGCAAGCTAGAAATAATATGGGCAACTAACAAGGAAATAAATCTTGTAGCTCCCACTGAATTTGACAACATTACTTGAATGTCTTTTCAGTAATAAAAAGCAAACCTCCCACTGAATTTGTCAACATTGTAAGTGTTACATCACTAGTAGAAAGCAAATAGCGATTTATTTACTTTCCTACTCTCTTAGAATGCCTACAAGTAGCAATGTACTTAGGTATCGAACAGAGTATATGAACTTCTACTTATGTAGATGAGGGATTAGCCATCCATGCTTTCATTAACTTGAACATTTAGCATGCAATTCCTCCTTTATCGGTCTGCCTAGCCACAAGGGTGTTTAGCACTATAAGGAATGAAGTGAGTCCAAGAAAAAAAATACCTAGAAGACATTCTAGTAATTTTCTTTACTCATTGTGGTTTATTGAGAATTTCTCTTATTAACATTTAAAACTCATACATCGTCTTGACAAGTGCAAGATGTCATTGTTTTGGTAGCTATAGACAAAATGTTCTCTAGTTACATAAAATATTTTATCTTTCAATTATTTCATAACCGAAAAAGGGTAATGAAAGATTGTAAGTGAGTTTAAATATAATGAGAAAATTTCAATTGTAATCCTATCTTAGTTTTGTCAAGCAAGGAGAAGAGATAAGAGTAAGTCTCACTCTTCTTACCAGGAAAAGAGACCATGTTTCTCTTTTTAAGAAAACAAACTTTTGTTTATGAATTATGTAACAATAATACAATTAATCAGAACATAGAAAGTTCAACTTTAGTATTTTTGATAATTAAATTCTTAAAAGAATTAACTACCCAATTAATTACTAATAAGACTAAGATCCAACTTGACCTCCCACTTATTACCGGAGGTCTGACCAGCGTGTAAACAAGTAGGGCAAGAGGTAAGCGGCGAGCGTTAATTGCATTGAAAGCGAAACTCTTAGATTTATGAGACACATGACTTTAGTAACTCATATAGTAATGTCATGTACATGTTTTGTCTTATCTTATGCCTTGGGTCTAAGGTCTGACCAAGCATATTCGATTTAAGTCCACCAAAAAAGAACTTGCAAAAATTGACCTTAGATCTGACCAGAGAGAAATTTTTTGCCTTGGGTTGAAATTAACCTAAGGTCTGACCAGAGAGAAAAAACCAAGTGCAAGTCTTCTTAAATTGGCTGGCATAGACTTAAAATTTCACATAGGGGTATACACATAAGTTTATAAAAACATGTGTCAAAACGTGTACAAAGAAGCATGCAAAACATCTTTGTAACACAAGTTAAGAAAAACATTTTGTTAACTTAGTTTTTAGATGTGCGAATATCACCGGAAAACATTAAAAATTGACCAAACCCTATATTGTACTCTTGCATGTGTCCGAAGACACAAGTTCTTCCAATAATTGCCTCATATGCCGAAGCATGTAGTGGCACGGGAAAAGATTAAAGGTCAATTAAACCCAAGAAAACCATTAAAGCCATGGTCTATAAAGCCATGGTCAGTAGTGATTCATCATTGATAAGAGCATAAAAACTTTAATTTTCATGAAAACAGGTTTCATAAGTTAATGTCCGTATTACATTTGTCCAAGAACGATTTTTACAAATAACACATAGCAAGTCACTAGGAGTTAATAATTATGTGTGTAATTTAACAGACAAATTTAAACCAAGATTCGAGTAAGTTCGTCGTGGGAAGTCACGTTTCTAAGCGCAACATTATAGATAACCACACCCGTATGACACATAAACTCACAAGAATCGTTAGTTTAAATAAAACAGGTTTCACTTTATGTATTAGTCCGTTTAAAGTTTCAAAAAGCCTTTGCATATATTAACCAGTCTCATGGAATATCACATATAAGCAAATAAACAGACAGAAAGAGTGGATGAGGTGAAGACAGACTCTATTAAGAAAGCATTAAATCACATAATGCCCCGAGTTTTCATAAGAGTCTTCCCCAAACGGAGAACCAAAAGACTCTCACTAGGTTTTCTACTAAAGTACCTAGATCTCCACATCCATCATATAACATGATTGCGTGAGTCTTAACGCCGGAAAAAAAGAAAAGAATAATAGAACTTAATTAACTTTTAATTTTAAATCTATTTTTTTTCAATCTATATTAACTAGTAATAATACCAAGATTCAAGGTTTTATTTATTCTTCATGGTAAGAATTACATATTATTGCCATAATTTTTGATCAAAATAGTAAATAAAAGTTTTCTTTTTACGGATCTAGCGTGTTTTATAAGTGTGTAACCCATAACACCAAACAAGGTTGACTCGTGATGCCACTGTAGGATTTTACAAACTAGTAAACCATTTACCTACGAGTACGCAGCGGATGGATCTAGTTTGATATTAAGAATTAACACACAAATAAAGTAAGAAACACTAACCTTTATGTTTAATGACAAAGTCAATAAACGAGAATCTTGATCTTGAAATCTTTCATGATTAAATTACCCCCACTACGGTTGCTCACACAACACGTCAAACAAGTACGCAACAATGCTAGTCGTTACTTCACACGCTTCAAACACCAAGTGTATGCTTACTTTGTTTCTTGAACCGAAAACCAAACAACCCTTGTAACCTTGCACCGAAAATCGGAAACCCTAATTAGGGCTTGGATCGAATTTGGTTGGAGAATAAACAAATAAACCGATAACCCTAAGATTGGTTTTATATGATGTCAAACTAGGAGAACAAGAAACCGTAAACCCTAGGTGGGTTATTATCAAAATCGCCAAGGATAAACAAGAACCAAAAACCAAACAAACACGTGTTCTTGTTAATGGATCTTTGGCGTCATACGATCGAAACCGATAAGGGATAAACTGTCAATCGTCAAATCAAGGAGGAAACAGTTTGCATGTATTTTACATTGCATGCATATAAATCATATGCATGAGAACATGCATGTACGTAATGCATGTACTAGATTTCCATGCATAGGTACATAAACATCTGATGTCAATTATGCATGCAAAGATAAAATACTTATTCTTTCCGTTTTGTCAACACAGGGAGAAAAAGAGACGAATAAGGTATTGTGATGAGATATTTTGCATCGTGTGGAATTGTGTGAATTATAATTATGAAGCTAGGGGTTTGTTTATATAGCACCCAACCCTAGTTGTAGATAAACTAGAAAACAAATAATTTCTTAGTTTATCACAATTTATAATCCTTGTCACATATCAATTCCAATCTTGATTCAAAAACCCTTCTAGAACCTCCTAGGGGCCGGCCTCCATAAGGGTCCCATAGGGTTCGAGTTTTGTTAATTTTAGTCACTTCGGTTTATATTTAAATACTCGTTAAGTTAGTTATAAAATTATAACGGTAACTAACGGTTATTTAAAACTATTACGTGAAGCATATTAAACCTTTAATAATAAATACAACATGTATATATATTAAATGTTTAATAAACGTACTATTCGTGTCTTAACGTGTGTGCCCCCAATAGGCTCATGTATTTCCGGTCGTATAACATGCGTATCCGACTCTCATATCCTAACAAAAAATACAAAAATAACGAACAAAACAATTTCAGACTGTTCTAAAGTTAATATATTAACGTTAGAACCGTCTATCAAGGTGACAAAAAAAAGTAACTATTGACCACATATATTGATATATAGACCTTTTTCTTTGTCTTTGTTCGATGTGGGACTAACTAAGTTAGTTAGTCAAAACCAGGGTCCCAAAACGCAAGCTAAACCTGTTTGTTAGCTTTAAAAGAATCTTCTTAAGTTCATGTTATTATCAGATGGACAATGCAATTCAACAGTCTGAATAGACTAGTTATAAAACACTTAGCTAAGGAGAATAATCTCATGATGGGAAAATTAAATTTTTAACAAGCTGTCAAGACGTAACAGCACAATGAAAAAATATTATCAAGAAACGACATCGGTCAACATTTGTAAATGCGTCGCTTTTTCAACCCTAAAGTTAACCGGAGATCATAATCTAGATCTAACATGATATGATATTTTGTTTCATAGTTGAGCCATTTATAAATTTGTTCAACTTTAACTAAATGAAGATGGCACGATATGTTATTTTGCCAAAAGATTGCTATAGAACCAAAATGATGCTGGGATATATCATCTCGTGAAAACAAAAGAAAAGTGACAACTTTTAGTTTAAACGAAATTGATATATTTTCACATGTCACAAACTTTCCTGACCACTATATCGTGACAATGAGAAAGCCAATGACGTCTTATGCATAACGTGGAATCAAAGAAACCGAAGATTCTATCAACTAATACCGTTATCATATCAGAAGATAGTACAAGGGAAACTAAAAGTAAACGCTAAAATCATTGCGAAACAACATAATGAGATGTGAGGACCAAAACGAACAAGATGTGCCTTTATATTTTGGCCAGTAAACATCGACCCACGTCTAACGCAACCTTGTTTCATTATGAAGTAAATTGATCGAGACATGATACAGATATACTCTAATTTATATCATGTAACGTCATCCTTTTAACCGTCAACCTTCATAACTTTTTCGCTCTTTCAAACCTATAATAAACCGAAGATACTCTAAATCGAGCAACATTTCCCCGATCAAGAACGTATTGGAGAGTATCCTAAGAATCTAAGATACTTATGATCATATCAACTAATGTCAAAAATAGATACAAGGAAAACTCAAAGTAAAGATTAAAATTGACTGTGAAACAACAGAAAGAGATGCAAGGACAAAAACTAACAAGATTTTCCTTTTTATTTTCTGATCATTCATTAGGTGTGATGGCTTTTACACAACGCCTTACATGATGTCGGCCTTATACAACGGCTCGCGAGGTCTGGTATGCACTCGAGACCGCTTATAGCCATGACTCGGCTTTCACACAATGCCTTACATGGCATTGACCTTATAAAAAGGCTCGCTAGGTCTGGTATGCACTCGAGACCTCTTATAGCCACGACTCGATCGAGCATATGTAAACTCTTCGTGACTCTTTAAAGCAAACAATTTCAAAATTATAGTCACACTTTACTCTTAATAACTTAGATAAGTGCCAAAAACAATAAAAACAAAACCTTCGAGTCTCTCCACTGCCAACCGAGCTGTCAAACCTCGTCCGCATCCTGCGGAAATTCACCTTAGTTATAACAAATTTCAAAATTAAACTCACATTTTGGTCTTTATAATTTAAAGAGAAATGTTATAACCACATAAACTTTATAAAAAGATTTTTATAAAATGTGGTGTAGAAAATTGGTTTACTGAAAAAGAATAGCTTTTTTTTAAAAGAGTTAGAAAAGTGAAAAAGAAAATAAGTGGATTAAATATGATGACACATAATTAGTTTTCCTCCCTTCAACCCATCCCCATCTTCTTCCTTGATCTTTCATTCAATAAAAAAAAAATTCCCTAATCTTCAAAAACCCTAATCAATTTTCTTCTTCATGGGAAAGCAATTCGTCAATACGGATCAAAATGGTTGGACATGGATAACTCGGAACAAGAAATCAAAACCAATTGGAAATCCTTATCATAAGGATTTGGAGAACATTGCAACATCCTTTTATGTCACCAATATGCCTCCGGCATTAACATCAAAAGGATTATGGAACGTGTGTGCTTCTCATGGTCGTTTGGTTGACGCTTTCATCGCTAATAAATTATCTAAAGGAGGTAAACGCTTTGGTTTTATTAAATTCCTTGGTGTTAAGGATGCAAATTCTATTGTGAATTCTATGTCGACGAGTATATGGATTGGTAGTTTTCATCTTTACATCACCTTAGCTTTAAACCAACATCCCAACACAAAAACCCTAGCACCAAAATATACTCAATCCCAACCAAAACCTACCAAGCGTCACTACGCCTATATCATAACGCCTTCCCATCTTTTAACAACATCGCCACAATAATAAACTCCAGAAATCAAAACACCACCAACCAAAAAAACCCTCATACTCCTCGACCCGCATATATCGTTCCCTTATCAACCTCAACGGAAAAAACCATCAAAAAACGCGCCATCACACTCAACTGACAAGAAACCATTAATGAGAAAACACGGATTACAATCCTACTTCCGTGAAATTGAAAGACATCGATTCCATGGAAAACATGTATGTCATTTTGTAGGAATGAAGGCTTTCTTAGTTCTTAATATTCATCAGTTGGCGGATACTGTTTGGATACAATTTCCCTATCTATGTCTTGCTCTAATAAAATTCCAAGAGAATGAAAGTCTTAAAAGGTTGTGTTCGATTAGAAGGGCTCCATGCCTAATCTTTAAAATTTAACAGAACGAATTCTTTAGGATTGAGGTGAGTGGTTTACCTTTTATGTGTTGGAGCTCAATGCTTACAAAAAGATTTGCAAGTAGCTTGGAAAATTCGTGTCTTGAGAGGAAGAATCCACAGCTTTGAGTTCGGTAGACTTGCATATCTACCAAATCTATAACTCATCTCAGAAACTGTTCAGTCGCATAGAATGAGTCTTTTAAGGTTTCGGTCCAAGAAATTGGATCATGGAGTACAAAAATAAAAGATGACTACAATGACATTTCCTCCAACCACGATTTAAAGGAGGTGGATCATGTATCTGAATCAAACGACGAGCAACCGATTGATGATTTTGAAATACTCCAAACAAAACTCAACAATATGGATGAACAAGCTTTTGACAATGAACTGGGTACCGAAGGGGACAAAAAAGATGGTGAAAATAGGTATTCAATCGACTCCCCAAAGAAAAAAATGGAAGAAGACACCAATTTTAATTCCACTAATTCAGAAACAAAGGATAATTCTTCGGATTTAAGTAGACCTCCTGGATTTGAGTTCATGAAAAAGAGCTTTTCATCATCTAGCAATTGTTCTACATCGTTTGCAAGACGTAGAAAAAAATGATATCAAACCCCACACACCCCGGGATTTTCCCTTTTGTAAGTGAAACTCAACCAAATCATTGATGTGGGCTCATCACTTGGTTATGATGTTAGAGGATGTAAAAAAACTTCAAACAAAATGATCAAAGGCATCGGATTTCACAATGGTTGACAAACTGAATATTTTGTCATAAATAGTTGTGGTACGAGGGAAAGAAGAAACGCATGTGGATAATATGCCTTTGCCTTAAACACAATGTGCATTTTCTTGGGATTCAAGAATAAAAAATGACTCGTCTTGAGCTATTTTGGATTAAATTTATGTGGGGTAACTATACTTTTGATTATGCTTGTAGTATGGCTCGTGGCCTCTCGAGTGGTCTTATTTCTATATGGGACCCCAATATGTTCTCTAAGAATTCTATTTGGTATGACGACTCGTTTATCATTATCAAAGGGAATTGGAAGAATGTAGTGGGAGACTATTTCATGGTGAATATTTACGGCCCACAAGATCATGTTTCTAAACTTGCCTTATGGAATAGACTCACAGACTTCATGCATCACCATAATGGCTCCTATATTATGTTTGGAGACATGAATGCTGTCAGAAACGCACAAGAAAGGTTTGGTACTACTTTGAATAGTATTGAAGCTGATCATTTTAACTCTTTCATTGATTCTACAGGTTTAGTCGATCTTCCTATTGGTGGTCGCTCTTTTACTTGGATGAATAAAGCAGGTACTAAGCTTAGTAAACTTGATCGCTTCCTTATTTCAGAAGATGTGACTATTCGGCTCCCAGATGTTCGGATTACTGCTCTCGATAGGTTATGGTCTGATCATAACCCTATCCTTCTTCATATTGACAAAACTGATTTTGGTCCCACTCCGTTCAAATTGTATAACTCATGGCTTCTGAGATGGTTTTGATAAGATCAAACAATGGAGCAACAACATCAAGACGTTGGAAAGAAACAGAAAAACCGTGGCTCTTGAGGAAATTAATTCAATTGAGAAAAGGATTGATGAGGGATCCGCTATGCCTTCCGACAATGTCACCGCCTCATCCTTCATTCTAAAAATTGAAAAGATCGATAAGTTTGCTTCAATGGATATTATTCAAAAAGCTCATGTCAAATGGGATATAGAAGGGGATGAAAATTCCAAATTCTTCCATGGGCTCATCAACCAAAAAAGGCGGAATCAGATGATCAATGGGATTATGGTTGAAGGAAATTGGATCACGAACCCTTGTTTGATCAAGGATGCCTTCCTTCAATTCTATAAAAGGAAATTCCAAGCTCAAGATTCACAGGTTATGTTCTCTAACCTTCCTCATTCTCATTCCCTTAATTGCATGGATCGAGAAACTCTTGAAAGACAGGTTACCCTTGAGGAAATTAAGGAAGCCGTTTGGGATTGTGGAAGTAGTAAAGCTTCGGGCCCGGATGGTTACTCTTTTGCGTTTGTGAAGAAGTATTGGGGCACTATTCAGAAGGATCTATATGATTTTGTTAACTTATTCTTTGCTTCTTGTGTTATGCCTAATGGTGCTAATTCTTTGTTTTTCACCCTTATCCCAAAGGTCAACAACCCTACCTTAATCACTGACTTTCGCCCTATTTCGCTTATTGGTATACACTATAAAGTGATTGACAAGATTGTTAGCAAGGAACAGTCGGCGTTTATTGCTGGTCGTCAAATTCTTGATGGCCCCGTTATTCTAAGACGAAAATCATTGCAGTGGTTAAAAACGAAAAAAGAAGGTCCTCATTTTTAAAGAGGACTTTGAATTAGGCTTTTGATTCCATAAGCTGAATTACTTGATTCACCATTTCTCGACAGTTTTGGATATTGGTTAATAATGGTGCTCTTGGATTAAAGCTGTCTAATTCTTCGAGAGCTTTATTTTTATTATCATGGTCAGCCTACATCTGAGTTTTCCATAAGCGTGGTTTAGGCAAGGAGATCCTCTAATCTCCCCTTCCTTTTCATCCTTGGTTATGAGGTCTCCATAATGCGTTTGAGGAAGCCGTGGGAAATGGTTTGATTATGGGTTAAATAAGAATCTCATACTATCAAGGTTTCATCTTTTTATGCAGATGATTTTGACTTTTACTACAGGATGGGATTGTAAAGGGACATGATAATATGTAGCCTATAATCACCAAAAAAACTAAAAGCCCAAGTCACACGCTTCACTCCAAATCACCCCTTATATTGTTTTTTTAGGGGTGGCTATTTTCGACATGACACGATAAACGACACGAACCCGACATAAAGTTAAATAGGTTTAGGTTGAGGATAAACATGCTTTGGTCAAAACAGGTCAACCTGTATAACCCGTTTAATAAATGAGTCGTGTTTGGGTTGAGTAAGTATTAAACAGGTCAACACGTAAACCCGTTTAAGTATATATAAGCCTCTAAAAATAAAATATATAGCTCGAATTTTATGTTGGATTTAGATTTTTTTTTAGAACGGCAATTTTTATTAAAAACTAGCAAGATGCTAGACGCTTACAAAGAAATTAGATTAGGGTTTTTAAACCACTCAATCCAAGAAAATTTAATTCTAACTCTAGATCGAATCCATAAAAAAGACCTAGAAACAATGTCATCAAACATCATAGACTTCGCACGAAATCCTGGACCGAAAATCGCCTGATTACGCCAATCCCAAATGAACCACCACACAATGTAACAAACGCCTTCGAAAACCTTTTTAAGATTATACGGTAATCTAATACTTAGCATCCAGTCGGTCCATTCTTCGTAAGAATTAATCTCCTGATATCCCAAATCCCACCACCTCAAAATCTTGGACATGATCTGATTGGATAAATCACAAGAAAAGAACAAGTGTCTGGATGATTCAACCATACTATTACACATGGGGCAGACTATAGAACCGATATCCATACCTCTACGAGAAAGATTGAATCTGGTAGGCAAGTAATCATTAGAAACTTTCCAAGCGAGAATGTTGATCTTGATTGGAACCTCTTTAATCCATCAAGTCTTCACATTACCACACGGCAATAAAGCAGCATCAATAGTTTTCCGAATAGAAGAAACTGAGAACTCCCCCGAGCCCTCTAAAGACCACGTCCATCTGTCTTTCGTATCACTTAGAATGCATCCTTCAAGAATTTCTTTTAGAATCGTCATTTGAATCTGTTCAGCCCCGCCCCTCGACTTGCGTCTAAAAGACCATTCCAAATCAACATGCGAAAGTTTTGTAGCTACCTGAATATCTTTCATAGACTCAAGCATATAAATTCTAGGCGCCAAGATTTTAAACGCCACATCCCCCTCCACGCTGAACTTTGCGTATATCATTTATCAACATTTCTATACAATTTCGCCTCTCAAGTTTATCCAATATAAAGATTACGAATATTTCCTTTTGTTATTTTAGCTACCAACAACCACAACAATTAATTTGCAATACGTACAACATGAGTACTTAATTAATCTTTAATCAAGGACAACATAATCTTTTTGAGATCATCCGGCCTTTGGCTCAGATGGTACCAATCCCCTCCCGTAAACGCTCAGTTGATCGGTCAAGAGGGTCTTTGCAAAAATAGTCAGTGTTCAAACTCAACTCTTGACATGTCATTGAGACAGTTTACATCGCATGGGGCTGGTCCTTAGGGAAAGGTCGGTCGACATCAAAAAGATGCATGAGATCAGGGTGTTCTTACCGATTTACACTTTTTGCGAACAAAATCTTTTTGAGATAACAATGTAGACTCTTTTGAGTCATATACCCTCCTCCCAGGTGGTATCATATCACTCTTACCAAATATTTTCTTAGTATTCCTAATACTTAGTAATTAATTGAGCATAAAATCATGACAATATTATGCAAACAATTAAGATTCACTTCATGCACATTATTGCTTTATTTGTCATGGTTGTTAACCAACATGAATCAACAGGAAATGACATAAAAGTACACAAATAAGAAAAACCAACAAGCAGTGTTTTGATCGATTAGAAAACCCTTTCCTTCTGAAGAGACCTCGTCAGGGGTTTGATCATCACTCCTTGCAAGGCCGGAGGTTCTCTGAAAGCAGTTTCTCTACCTTCGGATAGGGATAGGCTGTCTATATCTCACCTCCTCAATTACTCCCTCTCTGCTTTCGGATAAAGATAAGACTGTCTACATCTCAGTATCTCACCTCCTCCATTATCCCATAAAAAACAGGATTATATACGGTTGAGTTTTTACCCTAGAGAAAAAACATAATGATATTCCAAAAAAAAGTTAGATTAGTAGTGCCACAATAAGAAAAAAAAACATTCGTAGTATTTTCTTTTAGATTCTTTTTACATAATGCTTCACTGTTCCATTCCGCGTATATGTTTTCGCTTTTTCGACTTGCTTTCGTTTTTTCTTAAAAGTTTTTAAATGATTCCAACCCGTTTAATTATAAGATTTTCTTATGATTTGCAAACTTGTAGTTGTGGATCACCATGCCCATTAATTGTTTCACATAATGACATAAAACTATAGGGGTAAAAATTACAAAACAGTAATCTGATTTGAGATTTATTCACTATTGTGTAATTTTTATGTTTTACTAACCTAGATCGAACATTTCTCAAAATTGGTTATTACTTGGTGACTTATTTACTTTTTGGTACGTGTTGCGTAAATTGGTTGTACATAAAGTTGGTTGTGAATAGTTATATTCAGTGCATGCACGGTTTTACATATATTTGCTTAAAAGAGATACAACTTTCGCCCTTCCAAATTACAGTAACTAATATAGCACTCGTCTCTCCCAACAAGTTCACCCAAGTTTCGTTTATGATTCAAAGATGAGTGTTTATTAATAAGGTACAACTTAACAATGCATGAATACCTTAAACATAGTCATTTTGCATATTATAACTATACTCAATAGAGAAGTGGTTTCATGTTCATCGGATGAACAGTGTTCGGGCTACTGTTCATCGATGAACAGTGTAATCCACTTCGGCCCGGCCCGATGGTTACTGTTCTCTTTCGGCCCGACCGATGCGCAAACACCTGGTTGCATTATGTCATCGCGTAAAAAAAAAAAAACTTTCATAAATCAACCCCCCCCCCCCCCTCCCTCGCCGCTTCTCTTTGGCACCAAAAATACGCACGCACCAAACTTAGGATAACGTATCTCTCTATTTTTTAACATATATACGAACCCTATTCTCTATTCGCCCTGGGACCACAAATTACGGGACGTACTCTCATTTTTAACTATTTACGACTTTCTATTGGCCTGGGCCAAAAAAAAATATATTCCCTTTATTGAAAAAAAAAACTTATATCAGACATTATACCATATATCATTAAAAATAAACCCGTACAAAATACAATAAGAAAAAAAAAATGCCCCGCATTAACGCGCGATTGTCATTTAATATAAGAAAAAAAAACAAACTATTAAACATGAGACCGAAAAAATAAACCCAAAAAAAAAATATTAATGCCCCGCAACAACGTGCGAAAAATTAACGCCCGCAGATCGCGCGGGTAATCTTGCTTGTTTTCATTATTCGTTATTCAACCATATAAAATTTAAAAATACAAACTTCAAAACATATACATATAATGGTGCAAATGGGTCATGCGTATGGTACAAGATTCTAAATATGTAATATTCACTTAAAAAAATTGGTATGGCCATTTTTTTTTTTTTTGAACTGCGATTTTTATTAAAACAACACTGGCAAGTAGCTAGCAATTACAAAGAAACAAGATATGGGTTTTTACACCAATCAATCCAACTAAAAGAAGTTTTACATCTAGAGCGACACCAATAAAACGAACGAGAGACAACGTCATAAAAAATAACCGCCTTAGCTGGATTCTTCAAACCAAAAATGCTCTTATTTCGAAAAGCCCATATATGCCACCACATGATATAGCAAACTCCTTCAAGAAGACTTTTATACTTTAAAGAAAGCCGACTATTCACAATCTATTCTTGCCACTCTTCATAACTCGAGATATCCGCAAAGCTCACATTCCACCAACAAGAGACCTTACGGAAGATCTCTCTAACTATACGACATGTAAAAAATATATGTGTAGATGACTCCACCGCGTTCTCACACAGCGGACATAGAATAGAGTCAATATCCAAGCCACGACGAGAAATATTTAATCTAGTAGGTAAACCATCTAACCTTACTTTTCATGCGTGAATATTAACCTTGATTGGAACATCTTTGATCCAACGAGACTTCGTTGAAACCTCCGGTAATGTTTTATCATCGATCCACTTTCTAACCGAAGCAACGGAGAATTCTCCCGAGCCCACCAAAGACCAGCGCCACCTGTCTCTCAAATTTACAAGGGAAACCCCATCTAACTTAGACAACATAGCAGCAAGCTGCGACTGTTCCACACCACCCCTAGGAGCACGATGAAAAGATAAGTCTAAGCTACTTTGAGATAGCTTCGAAGCAACACTCAAATTCTTGCAGGCCTCCAATGCGTATAATCTAGGAAACATCTTTTTAAATTCAACCTCCCCACACCAAATTTCCTCCCAAAAATATGTGTTGGCCCCATTCCCCAATTTTTTTTGAATGCAGCTCACTAAATCGATACCATGACCCTTCAGCTTCTCTACTTCGTGAACTATATCTAACCAAACTGATGGGTATATAGATTTAGTAGATTTACCTATTTTCCCATCAGTACCATGAATTGCCTTAATGACCCTAGCCCATAAAGAAGAATATTGCGTGAAAAACCGCCACACCCACTTGAACAGTAACGCTCTATTCAACGCATATAAACTTGAAACGCCGAGACCACTTTTCTCTTTAGAAGCTAACACGGATTTCCATTTCACCCAAATCGGTTTCTTATCTAATCGATCATTACCATTGAAAAACTGACAACGTATAGATTCAATGCGATGTAACACATTCATATGGACCTTAAAAATAGACAAAATGATAAATTGGCATTGAACCGAGAACCGACTTAAGAAGTGTTAATCTTTCACCTATTGATAATGTCTTCATCTTCCACTTTGATAAACGGCTAGCCACTCTATCAACAATCTCGTTCCACGATTGAATTCGGGACATAAGCCCTCCCACTTTCGATCCTAGGTAAGAAAAAGGCATTTTAAGAGTAGCACATCTAATCTTCAACGCAGCTTGCTCAACTAGATCATCGTTTACATAAACTCCTATGAGTTTGCTCTTACTCATATTTATACGTAATCCCGATGTTTGATGAAAACATTGCAAAACATGAACAATATTATCAATATTAGAATTGTTCCATTGGCCCACAAAGACCGCATCATCCGCATAAAACAAGTGAGAAAGTTGTAACGATGACCCTAAAGAGATAAACTTAAACATACCTGCATCCACCACTCTTTCAAACGAAATATGTAGACTCTCCATCACCAAAATAAACAAAAAAGGAGAAAGCGGATCTCCCTGTTTGAGGCCTTTATAAAACTGAAATTCCTTAGTAGGACTCTCATTCAGAATAACCGAACCTCTGGAAGACTTAAGGCAACCTTGAATCCAACTACACCACCTTTCTCCGAAACCGAATTTCTTCATCACTTCATCCGAGTAATCCCATCTAACCGAATCATAGGCCTTCTCAAAGTCGACCTTAAAAATCATAGCTTGTTTCTTTTTCGCCTTACACCATTGAACAACTTCGTTTAATATGAAAGGACCGTCAAGAATTTGCCTATCAGCAACAAAAGCTGATTGAACCTCATTGACAATATCTCCCAAAACGACCACAAGGCAATTAGCCAACACCTTGGCAATGATTTTGTACAAGCTCCCTATTAAGCTAATTGGTCTAAAGTCCTTGACATGTTTGCATCAGGGTTTTTTGGAATCAAAGCAATAAACGAGGAGTTACCGCCTTTAGGGAAAGATCCATAATTAAAGAAGAACCTCATAACCTTCACCACGTCTTTTTCAATGACATTCCATAACCGACGATAAAATTGTAATATTTTATTGTTAGATTTATTATTAAAAAATTAAAACTCAGATCCTCACTACCTGCCTGACCCGAAGCTCCTCACATAGCCGAGTTTACCCGCCCCAGTTTTTGACCCGCTCCATTATCCAATATACTATTAGAGGATATATGTTAGTGTTAGTCAAAGTAATTTATGTTTGTCAAAGTAATTTATGTAATAGGCCCAGGCCCGGTTTGTGGGTTTAGGGTATTAGGGTTTTCACCATTATAAATAATGGTCATTAATAAAATTATAGCTACGGGGTTTTCAATGTCCAACATGGTATCAGAGCATGTCTGATCCTCAAACCGAGGTGGCTATGTTGAGCCGCCTCTATTAAACCATCCCGTCAAACCACTCACCTCCCTCTCGTCAATAAAACCAAAGATCCACAAAATAAAAATAAAAATAAAAATTGGACACAATGAAAACCACAGATCTACTAACTGTTCTTTATCTTGTTGCTGTTTGCCATTAAAATCATATCCACAAGTGGCTCATCAACGAAATAGCAAAATACCAGTATTGATTCGTTAATTGGTCTATAGGACTACTACAATCGTCCACAGGAGCCTTATTCCAAGTATCTTCAATAAGCTTATCAAAACCTTCCATTTCAAACCAATAATGGAATAAATGAAACGGAATAGGCCCATAATCATAATTAATCTCACACAAAAGAATTGGTCTATGATCAGATCAGTAACGATCCAAAGTCAAGGCTGAAATATTAGGACAAGAGCTCATTAAACTTTCGGAAACAAGGAAACGGTCAAGTTTACTCATCTTTGTAGCAAACTTGTGACACCACGTGAAAGAGCATCCTCCTAGAGGAACCTCCTCCAAACCCGCATTTGAAATAAACATGTTAAACGCCGCGGCATCCTGCACATTAAAAACCGAACCAAACCTCTCAGAATTTGTACGAACTTCATTAAAGTCACCCATTACTACCACCTCGCCTTAGTTTTGGAATTTCCGTCTATAAAAACCCAAGAAGTGAGAATCCAATGCAAAATGTTTTCTTCAGTTCATCACCCCTAACATGCATGTTCGATCTTATAGAATATTTTCATACAAGGTATCATGGTTTTCCATCATTTTCAAAACCATTTTCTCTAAGTCCAAAACCATATAAAACTAACAAATATTTTTTGTAACTAAACATTTTATGTATAGTACACTGCCCACATTCATTGACGGAATCAAGGTAGGTCACTGCCTCACTCACCAATGAATTTTTATGTCGTAGTGTTAATTTTATTAAAAAAACTTTAATTTTTCTTACATGCACCTGTTTTATAATTTTCAAAACCATTTTCTCTAAGTCCGAAACCATGTAAAACTAACAAATATATTTTTAACCAAACCTTTTATGTACCGACAATACCGTACACCGCCCACATTCAGTGACGAAACCTGGATGAGTCCCTGGATAACAATAAATTTTTGTGTTGTAGTGTTAACTAGTTATAATACCCTTGCACGCACTGGTTGTTTTCTAAAATATTTATTTATATGTTTATTATCGATTGAAAAACAAACAACTTAATGTGTCATAATAATTCTACTTTATGGATGAAAAATAGGAAATCTTTGTCATACATATAGTTAGAATGGGTCAAATACATATGAACAAAAACCAACTGGCTGAGTTGGTCACTAAAGGTATCAATTGGTATGTGAGTTCTCCACTAACCTAGAGGTTGTGGGTTCAATCATCGCTGAAGACATGTGTGAAATATATTGTGAGATAGTTGCGGAAAAAAAATTGCCGTTGAAAAAAAATGATTAGCTGAACAAAATTAGATAGCAAATGAGTTCTTTTACATACTATAAAATAGCATATCAACAAGCCATTTATCATTGAATATTTGAATGTCTCAATATACCACTTCACCTGTATACGTCTCAGCTGACCATAAAGTAAACAACGCATTATCACTCTTAGTCAAGTAATAAAACAACATATATAACGTAAATATTACGTCTAAAATAAGAATGAACTATACCAACTCAAAGCACTATCTTTCAACTTCTGAAGCTGATGTTTAGCCTTAAAACCGCAACATAGAGAAAGATAAGATAAATGAAGTCTTAATGTGGTTAAAATTTTATACATTTGACATAAACATAAAAACAAGTACGTTCATAAAGGTTTGAGACCAAAATTCCGTTTAACTCGAAAAGTCAATTGCTTGTTTGTAATATATTATCATCTAAACAATGTTTAAAACATAGACGTTTAAGACTTTCCATTTTAGTAATCAAGGTGTTGTTTTGAGCATCTTGAATGGTAATTGGCGTCTCCTTAACACCAGAGAAGGTTCTTTAATAGCTTTTTGCTGGCTCATCATATTACTTTAGCATTTGCTTCATCCATTTGGATTTGCATCACATTTAGAGCATCGAGCAACTTTGTTGTTTCTTGAGCTTTTGACTTTTAATTTAGTCTGTTAAAAACAACAACGGTTGTAATGAGAAAATCATGAAAACTATAGCAGCTAAAGACAATTATGTAAAACTTACGCATAGCTACTCCAAGAGCAAATGCTCTTTTAGCTTTGGTTTTGGCTTCTTTGAGTGCACAATCTCCCTAGTAGCCTAAGCATTTACACATAATTGGTCACTGGTACATAAATATATTTCTAGAAAATATAATGCGAGTTTTAATACCATTCTAAGTGTCTGAATACACAAAGATAATATTGCATCATTTTGAGGACTCTTGTAGTACGAATGCAGTTTGTTCTAGTTGTAGTGATCCTGCATTTGTTCATAAACAGAATTTATAATCCATATATTTATTGGAATAAATGAACCTAAATGCAAAGACAACCATGTGAAGGAGATTTCAGTTCTTATGTTATAAGTAGGCACAAAAAACAATCGTACAACAACAATAATCCAAACTTCCATGTAAAGCGAGTTAAAATGTTATGTACATAAAAGACGCATCCTATTTTCAGTCCCATGGTGCCACTTATATATATGCATGATACTGTCTCATAATGCTTTTGCAGATTAGTTTTCATATTCTATGTACCTTCATGTGAATATGAAGACTTCAATATATAACAACATCTGTAGATTCAAACGTGTAAAGCTCACTGATGTGGGAAAGTACTTTATATATGAAAGAGAGATTTAACTAAGAACCTTGATTACCCACACACACAAAAAAAACCATACCCTTAA
>BQNB010126661.1:2011-19565 GCA_026074375.1 Tanacetum coccineum | reverse complement strand
CACAAAAGCCATGTCCATGCTCAATGTATCCAAATCAGCTTTATTCCTCCACACAACAGCATGTGTGTTCCACTCAGGTTAACATCTACTTGTGAAATCTTTTCACCCAAAAGCTCCAACTGACTTACAAGATTTTGAAGCCTATCAAAAGTTTGATCAAGCATCTCTGGGCTTGGAGCAGTGAAGTTTTCATATTGCTACTTTAAAATGATTCCTTTGAGTCTTTTTAGTAGCTTCATTCCCACCAAATCTCTTTTCTACCGCTTCCATCAACTTCTTAGCATCCTTTATAGAGTTAAACATTAACTGATGTTTGATAAATGCTTAATTGTATATAAAAATTACCCGGGATTTTGCCAAATAAAAGCCAAGAAAATGCCAAAAGAATAGAAAAATGTGTGCTTTTGTGATAATTGTGCAGGAAAGGATAAAAAGGACAAAAAGAAGCAAAAACAGTCAAAACCGACAAGAAACGGGAAAAGTCAAGTCAAGAGTGAAGATGGGAAGCCAATGATCAAAGCCGGATCAGTCTGATACAAGAAAAGAAAGCAAATAAAAGTCAAAGGAATCAATATTGACAAGTCTTCAAAGTCAAAGGGTTTATTTGGAAGTTTTGAAGATCAAGGGACCAAGATTGTAAAAGGTGAAAAGTTTGTTTGTAAAGAGAAAATGGATATAGAAACCACAAGGACCAATGCTGTCATTTCCAAACTTGTTTTATACTACATCTTGGACGGGGGAAACGCAGGGACTGAAGTTGCAAATACCTCAAACATTTAAACATAAAGCGGGTTTTAAAACTTCCCCCCAACCAACCTAACTGAATTTCCCGCCAAAAACAACCACAAACCCAACCTGCCAAATTCCCTACCCCCGCTCATCTACATCACTTAACTTTGTATACTTCCCTCTTCCACATCATTTCGCCCACGTGGCACCCCTTGATTGGTTCGAACACCTCATCAACTATCATCAAACGGCTAGAAATTGTTCAAAAATGATCTACGGCTGAGATGGAATAGAAGATTCGAGAATTCCTCACCTCTCCTCTTCAATTCTCTATAAATAGGACATCTAGAGTTCATTTTTTGAGTTGTTGTGTGTGTTTTAATTTTCAGTTTGTAATTTTCTCATTTTTAAGCATTTCTTTCAAGTATTTTTCAAATTTAGCTTTAAGTACTTGTACTCTTCTTATTTCAGCTTGTACTTCATCAATTTGAGTAATAACATTCAGTTTCTAAGCTTCTTTGTTCTTTGATTTCAATATTAAGCCGTTTTCATTCAATAAGCTCTCAATAAGCTCTTTTGAGCTTATTCCTGTTCATAAGCTCAAATTTAGTCAAAACTTTGTTATTAGTCACTCATTTACTCATTCTAATCAATTCACATCAAAGCATGATCACTTGAGGTATTTGGATTCATTTTGGAAGCAACAAGGAGGTAATAAGCTTTTAAAAAGCTTATTGAGCTTAAAGCTCAAGGTATAGAGGCAAGGTGCCACTTAGGTGTATGATTTTAAGCCACTCACTCAGATAGAGTGGCTAAGTGCTGAGACAACACAATTTCAGGTTTTATTTTCTTTAAATTTCATTTTATCTTAATCATAGCTTAATTCAATTAGCTTATTTCCTTTGTTTTCTTTGTGCCTAATCCTGTCTAGACTTGTTGAGTTAGTTTTAATATGCATTTGTTTTAAACTTTTGTAGCTAGGATTCATCTAGTTTTCATAATCTTCATTTCTGTCATTATTAGTCTAATAGCTTAGTAGAGTAACTAGCTTATTTCTATACATAAGCTAAGCATTTTAGTTTTAAAATAGCTTAAGTAGGTCATTTTAAGTAGAAGTAGATAAAATGTTTTAGCTGTATTAGCTTTTAGATAGTTTTTAAGTGCAATAAGGTTTGGACAGTTAGTTTAAAGGAGTGTTTGGATTTAGGTAACTTTGACCTTTAAAGTCAACACTAGTTTGCCAAATTACTTCACTTAGTTGAGTTAGGTTATATCATCAAGTTTTAAAAAGATTTTAGAAGTTAGTTTATAGAATTCAAGGTTTTGAGCTCTTAAAATTGATCCTAGCACCAGGGGAGTTTTGTTAGCTTAATTGATTTTGGTGTTAAGTGATTCAAAAGTTTTCTAGAGTTTAAAGTTGGATAAAGCAGGTTTACATGCAAATAGGTAGTGAATACATGAGACTTAAGCTAAGTACTTAGGCTGCATTTACATTTTTGGTCAAACACATCAGCAACATTAGTTACTGCTGATGTTGTTGCTATTGAATTCTTAGTGTCTTCTTAAAACATTAAAAATTAGGTATTAGAATTTAGAATTAAGCACATTCCTAGAATTCCATTAGCTCATTACATTTCATCATTTAGTTTTCATTTTAAGAATTTTAATCTAGCTTAATTTTTCTTACAAAAGTGAATAGCAGCAAAAGAAACTTATAGCTTATTTTCTCTTGATTTTCATTTCTAGTTGAAATATTTAGAAACCTTTTATCTAGGTTAGTTCTAGTTCCACAGCTTAGCTTATATTCAAAATTCCAGCTTGCAAGGTTTAGAAATAAGCTGTGAAGCTTATTAGAAAAAGCTTTAAAAACAGTTATAAGCTAAACTAGCACTTTTTAAGATCATTTTTCTTGTTATTCTTGGTAAAACTTAGCTTATTTCTTTTCAGAAGTCCTTAGTATACATCACATTCTTCACTTAGCTTCTTTTGTTTTTCAATTTCATCTAGTAATAAGCAAGAAATAAGCCAAAAATTAGAATCTTTAGTTAAAGCCTAGTTTCTGTTTTGCAGAGTAAAAAGCTTATTTTTTACTACATCAATTAGGAACCCGGAATGCTTCCGGTAACGATTCTTAGATAGTACGCGGGTAACTTCCCGGTTAAACGCATAAATTACCCGTAATTTATAAAATTTAAATTACTGAACGGAAACGGCTAAAAATACTGAACGGAAATTTACGGGTTGTGACAATGTATATCAATACTTTGTAACATATAAAACTAAAAAAAAGTTATTGATATACATTAAAATGTTAAGGTATGAAACCTTAATATAAAAAGAATTTATCGGTTATGAAAGAATCAAAAAGCTACAAAACTAAATAATTATACTTCACACTCAATAGATTCAACCATCCTAGTTTCTTCTGGCCCTTAAACCTCGCCCAGCCCCTCTTTCTGTACAGTTGTTAGAAAAACGTTTAGCCGAATAATATTTACTCGCTGCAAAATATAGTCACGGGATACTCGCCGCCACATTGCGCGGGTACCCTGCTATTAACATCTAAAGAATATTTAGTTTCAACTGATCATGGGCATGAAAAATAATTAGGAGGTAGCCAAGAGAACGACAGTTCGCAAATGGTTTGGTCAAATTTTTGAAATGATAATCCAAAAGTTAACTAGTTCTCAAATTTGAAATGATACCGCGCTGTAGTTTAACAACATACATAGTCACCAATAGCAAAATGATAGATCACGTTCATTTTCTTCATTCAGGCTTGTGCGCGACCAAGATTAATCTTCAGCTGAGCTAATATGGCATCCCTTTGTTGTAGTTGCTCAATCACATCGACAGGTGTATCATCACAAAATGAGCGGGTAATAACCGAAGGTGGGTCTCGACCATATACAACTTTGAATGTGGTGACACTAATTGAGGTTTAGAAAGATGAATTGTACCATAATTCTGCCCATGGCAGAAAATTGACCCATGCTTTTCGGTTATAAAAAATAAAGCAACGTAATAAAACTCTGGGCAACTTGTTAGCACTTACATACTAACCGTCGGACTGTGGGTGATACGCAAATGACATATTAAGTGACGTGCCTTGCAACTTGAAGATATGAGACCAAAAAGAGCTAGTAAAAATCTTGTCTTTGTCTGATACAATTGACCGAGGGATCCCATTAAGTTTAACGATTGTGCTGACAAATAATGGTTTGCCACTAGTGGATCGTTAAATTCACGCATGAAGGGGAGAAAAAGGAGGATCTTTAGATAATCTTTCTGAGACAACCATTATCAACTGTAATAACCCGCAGTCGTTGGGAAGAACAGTGATGAAATCCATTGCCACAGAATCCTCCCACACATGATTAGGAATAGGAAGAGAGAGACAACAATCCAACCAGATGAAGCTGTGATGTTTTAGCACGTTGGCAAATTTGACACGCACGAACAAAGTTGTGAATATCTCAACACATTCCCGGCCAAAAGAAATAGGTGGCTATACGAGCGTAGATGCGTAAAAATCTAGCATGGCCACCAAGTGTTGACGAATGAAATTCGACCAATAATTTTGTTATTAAGTCACGAGCTTCTGGTGGTATAAACATGCCATTTTTCCGATACAAAAACCCATTCTATTAACTGTCAATAGCAATACCATTTAGTTTTGATTGCCATGAATTGACATAGCAATTATGAACATTAATTTGATTGTTGATTTTCCTGTGTAATAGTCTTAGAACTCATCTATATATAAAGATGGCTAGTGATGAATACAAAGATATGGGGGAATTCACCTTCTAATATGGTATCGAGCTAGAAAGATCCTTAAAACACTAATTTTTTTTTCACCTCATTACAATATAGTTGTCCTCCGATCATCGGCAACTCGCCGATGATTCAGAGGGATCCCAAACACATTTATTTATTTGCTTTTTGTCTCTAAATAATCCACTCGTATGAGCTTTATGTGTGTGTTGTGTGATGGTGTGTCGTTCTTATCTCAATATGTGTGCATGCTTCTCTTTGGTTAAGCTTATTACTGAAGTGCATCCCATCAACGAGATAGATGAGAATCTCTCGTATTATGTTGATATAGCCATCAATCATCAAACTTTGTCTTTTAATCTTTGTTTTAACAGCGGAGATCCTTGTAGTTTTTGAAAATAGTTGGTTATTAATTTGTCGCTCCTACCTAAAGGCAAAGCAAGCCATGGCGTAAAAATAAACGTCACGCAAAGGAGGAAGCCGCAAGCAATAAACCACTATGCCTCAAAATACAATTATGGCTTCCGTTCAAACAAACAACAAAGAAGATAAAGAAACAACCGGAGATCATTGTATTTTTCAAAAATAGTTGGTCAAAAATTGCACACCTACTAAAGGCAAAGCAAGCCACGCAAAGGAGGATGTCGCAAGCAGCAAAACAACTATGCCGCGAATACAATTAGTCTTCTCTCAAACAATAACAAAGAAGATGATAAAAAGAAAAAAGCGTTTTTCAACATTAGATCCAGTTTTGTGCCGTCAGAAGCTTTACCTCAAACAGCGGGGGAGTAGTTAGTTGTCATTAGGCCTTTATCATAAATTGTGAAGTGCCGTTGTCTTGTATAAGTCTTAGGAACTCACTATATATAAAGATGGTTAGTGAACAATACAAGGATATAGGGGAATTCACCTTCTAATATGGGGGTTTTCCGATACAAAAACCCACTCTTGACCTGATATAAAGACATTGCAGCGGGATCCTTCTTAACTTGAATAATTAAGGAAGAAATTGTACTGGATGTTGCCAAAGCCACTTGTATATCATCAACAATGTTGGCTTGATTTGTTGATAATGCCAAGGTAAAGCATCATGAAAGACCATATGCACCACCATTTGATGTACCAGCTTTATACGCGAGGCGGAGCCAGTGGGGTGGCTAGCGGGTGCTCGGCCACCCCGCAACAATAGGTCACAACTGATCCGAGCTTGTGGCTATGTTTCAGTCCACGTTTCTGTAAATCCTTAAAGCTAGCCCTTGCCAATGGGACAAACATGCTTATTATGCTCGTCCAATGATAACTTGTGGAGAATGACAGTGAAAGAAGAAACTAAAAATGAAAGAAAATAGAGGGAAGAAGAGATAAGGAAAGATGAAGAAGAAAAAGGAAGGTGGTTTTTAATTTTATTTTTTATAGTAAATTGTATTTGCTTTTTATGTTTCTAATGTAATTTCCATTCTTTTAACAGCAATTGTCATTTAACAGTCGAACATGTGATAACTTTAGGTAATAGCTTTAGAAGTAGTACGTAGTACAGTAATTGATATAGGACCCTTTGCATATCTAAATTATTTACTTATAGACTTGTTATATACGGAGTAACATAAGCTCAAACAAGTTGTAATAATTTTGATGTTATGTATTAATAATAATATATCTTTGTAACTCGTACATGAACCACTCAAGCGACCCGACTTGTTGTCCGTTATTTTTTCTTCTCGACTATGTAAAGGAACCACGTTGGTTTCATTTTTTTCGTTTTCCCATCTTGTCGACTAAGTATTACAATCGATCTATTTATTGTATGTTATAATACAAATTATTTACGGCCCTCCCTAACGCGAATTCCTGGCTTCGCCCCTGTAGACTCGACACAGAAAGTTATAGCCAAGTATCTTTGATATAATCTTTTCATAAGTGTTTTTTGAATAGTCCTGATCACTTACTATGTCACAGAGCTGTGATGGTCCATGCGGATTATAAAATAATGACCAAAAATATAGTGATGGAGTTTAGCAACCGCTTCTGTTATAGCATAAAGTTCACTAACATAGGTAGAGCTTGTTGCATCTTTGCTGACAATTTCTTAGAAAAAAGACAATCGGATGTCCGTTCTGAGATAAGATTGCACCAATACCGTGACCCGATGCATCCGTTTCGATGAAAAAGGGCTTGATAAAATCCGGCAACACAACTACACAAGTACTGGGGCTGTGAGTAAAGCATGCTTAAGTGTCTCAAAAGCCGATTGAGCCTCGTGTGACCATTTGAAATTATTTTTCTGTAGTAATGAGGTTAGTGGATGAGCAATGGAAGCGTAGTGTTTGATGAAGCAACGATAATAACCTATAAGACCAAGGAAAGCATGGAGTAGCGATATGGACGGGAATTGGCCAATTTGGTACAGCGGTGACCTTAGCAGGATCCATTTCTACACCAACACCCATAACGATGTGTCCAAGATATTCAATCCGTTGTTGATAGAAGGCACACTTAGAAAGTTTGGCATATAAGCGATGCTCTTGTAAACAACGAAGAACCACAATGAGATGTTCTAGGTGTAATTACCAAGTAGAGCTGTAGACGAGTATGTCGTTGAAAAAAGACAAATTTTCTCAAATAACAACGAAAAACATCATTCATGAGAGCCTGAAAAGTTGTCGGTGCATTCGTCAAGCCAAAGGGCATGACAAGCCACTAGTATAAACCATGACGAGTACGAAATGTCGTTTTGTAATGATCTTCGGGTTTTAAAAGTGTTTGATGATAACCTGAATAGAGATCCAACTTCGAGAAAAAATGTGCTCCATGTAGTTCATCTAGTAATTCTTCCACAGTTGGCATCGGAAACGAGTCTTTGATTGTAACTGCGTTTAAGGCACGATAATTCGTACAAAACGCCATGCCATCCTTATTTCAAACAAGAAGTACTGCTGCTGAGAAAGGACTCAAGCTAGGTTGGATCAAACCTTCCTGTAACATACCAGCAACTATGATTTCGATTTGAGTCTTTTGACTCACCGGGTAACGATAAGGGTGAACTTTAACCGCATTTACACCCTCATGTAAAACAATTGACTTATTTTGAGTGTGAGAAGGAGGTAAACCAGTAAGCACCGTAAACACAGATGTAAATCCTTGTAAAACATTAGCCAAATCATTCAGAACAGTATCGGGTAACTGAAGAGTAGCATCAGATATGGTATCCATGGAGAAACAATGTATGGCATATGCTTCAGCGATGGCATCTGTAGCCGATAAACGCTTAAAATGATGAAATTGGGCTTGAGAAGGTGACAAACATTTATCACCTGTAACTGTGATAAATTTCTCATCAAGATAAAACTTAATTGTGGCAGAACTATAGTCTGCAATATCAGGTTCTAGAGTAGCCAACCAAGCCGCCCCTAAGATAATATCGGTAAAACATATGCTGAAAATTTAATGAGTTCATTTTGGACATACAAAGGAATTGAAGTAATCAAACCCTCAAACTGTAAGAAGGTACTGATGGGATTTCTATTCCCTAACTAGATTAACACGCAGCGAAAATAACAATTAATCTAGGGCAAGAAGGGAACTAAACCCTAAAGGATCTAAACCTAATAAACTAAAAGCAACTTAAAATGAAGTAAGTAAAATAAATAAGAAAATACTAACCTTTGAGAAAATCGGATTTCTCACACACGGGCCACCTTGGTTGAACTTGGAGGCAAGTACCCAAAAGAGAGTACCTCTAATAGCTCACACCCACAAACCAAAGAGAAAGCAATTCGAACTCCTAAGGTCCCGATACACGAAAGACTCTTATAAGGAATAAGAATAAAGAAGGAAGGAATGAGTACTTAAAGCTAAGGTACCCTCCTCTTATTTATAGTGTAAAGGAGGGGTTTAGGTTTACTACATGGGGCGATGTGGGACATCCCCCAAAACGTTCCAGGCTTTGTTACGTCGTAACACCAATTGTGGTTATGCCGGAAACCACTTCTTGATTCCCTTTCACTTTTAAACGGTTTACTGAGGGCGAACCCAAAAAGGACTCTACTTATAGACGACAAGTCTTACCGATAGTATGAACTTGGACATTTAAATCCAACAGTCCTCCACTTGTACTAGTCATCAACGTAACAGGTCAAAGTTTGTCCCGATCAACTAAGCAGAGAATGCCATCCAATGCAACTGCTAAACTCCGAATCATATTTAGAGACAGCCCTTAGATAAGTGATCAACTATTCCTTTATTCTACTGATATCGTATGAACCTGAGACATGGATTTTAATCAATCTCTATGTTTTAATATTATGTTTCTCGATTTCCAATTATTTGACTATATGAGACTACTGAGTTGATTACATCAATTTAGTCTCGGCCAGGCCTAGCACATTTAAGTCAACATTTAATCATCGAGGGGCCCATTGATATCTCTTTCCCTTTTAGGCGAAAGGAATAAATAAACTTTGAATACATAGAACTAGTCAACTCGTCATGTCATACCTAGCATATCCTTTATAACTGGCATTTACGCGCAGCGTTTGAACAAACTAAAGTATAACAGACTTGAAAAAACTAGAAACCTCAGAAGTAATCTCCATTTTAAGAATAGAAGATATTATCCTTTTAAGTGTCGGGGTATATAAGGAACTTTTCCACTTGGAAAAGTTAGTTGTTGAAAGTTGTTCAAAATATCTAATAATTTCTTTTCTCTTTTCTCTCATCTCTCTCTCTAGTTTCTCTCTTTAAACAACTCAATCTTTCTTTCTCCTTTCTGGTTCGAGTTCGTGATCGGTTGTATGAAGTGAAGTGATAACGGGATCCTACACTAAGTACTCAGGAAGTAGATTCTAAACATGCAAAAATGAAACACAATGATAAACAATAGTAAATGGTAGCACACATGCAAATAAACAAATCTCCATTATTTAATCACCAAATCCATTACAATATCAATCATTATTTATAATGTTTTAAATTCAAACTAACAACGAAAATTTCTATTATCTTTCAATCATATGCTCCTAGCATGTTCATCGTGTCTGGACTTAGCCAATGCCTTTGTGAATGGATGAGTTGGATTATCCTCTGATCATATGTGCTTCACAATCACGTATCCTTCTTTTACTTCACTTCTAACAAAGTGGTATTTTCTTTCAATATGCTTTGACTTTTCGTGATCCTTGGGTTCTTTAGTCAAGGCGACTGCACTCTCATTATCACAGAATATTTTAATGGGGTCTTGTACTGTTGGAACAACTCCAAGATCTCCAATGAAATTCTTCATCCAGATAGCTTCCTTTGAAGTCTCACAAGCTGCAATATACTTGGACTCGCATGTAAAGTTAGCCACTCTATCTTGCTTTGAACTTTTCCATGTCACCGCTCCCCCATTTAGCAAGAATACCTAACCAGACTGTGAATGACTATCATCTTTATCTTTTTGCTAACTTGCATCATAATAACCAGTCACTCTAAGTTCTTTTTCTCTGCTATAAACTAAGAACATGTCTTTAGTATTTCTTATATACTTAAGAATATTCTTTACAGCTGTCCAATGACCTTTACCAGGATTCTATTGATGTCAACTCACCATGCTCAAAGCAAAGGATACATCAGGCCTTGTACATGTCATGGCATACATGATCGATCCTACAGCCGAAGCATATGGGACTCGACTCATTCTATCCAGTTCTTCATCAGTTTTTAGACATAGATCCTTACTAATCTTTATGCCATGATGTAAGGGTAGATTCCCTTTATTAGAATTCTCCATTTTGAATCTTTTCAAAATTTTATCTAAGTACGTGTCCTAACTAAGTCCTATAAGACGTTTTGACCTATCTCTGTAAATCTTTATTCCAAGAATATATGTTGCATCTCCCAAATCTTTCATAGCGAAACATTTTCTCAACCAGTCTTTTACACTTTGTAATGTTAGGATATAGTTTCCTATGAGTAGTATATCATCCACATATAATACCAGGAAGACTACAACACTCCTATTGACTTTAACATATATACAGGACTCATCTTCGCTTTTGGAAAATCCAAACTGTGTAACTTTCTCATGAAAGTGAGATTCTAGCTACGAGAAGCCTGTTTAAGTCCATAAATAACATTTTGAAGCTTGCAAATTCTTTTAGGATACTTTGCATTTTCAAAACCTTCTGGTTGTGCCATAAACACATCCTCTGCCATATTTCATAATCATGAAATGCAGCTATGGCAAGCATTATCCTAATTGATTTTATTTTAGCTACTAGTGAGAAGGTTTCCTCATAATCAATCTCGTGGGTTTCAGTATAACCCTTCGCTGCCAACCTAGCTTTATAAGTGTGTACTTTCCCATCCATGTTTGTCTTCTTCTTAAAGATCCACTTACATCCCACCATCTTAAGACTGGATGTAGTGTCAACCAAATTCCAAACTTGGTTGTCATACATAGATTGAATCTCGCTTTTCATAGCTTCCTTCCACTTAGCAGCCTCAAGGCTTGCCATCGCTTCCTTGTAGTTAGCAGGCTCATCTAATTCACTTAGTGTACTATCACTAATCTTGTCCTATTTAATATGGAAACCATAGTAGAACTAAGGAGGCTTGCTGACTCTACCACTTGTTCTGCGAATGGGTAAGGATATATCATCAGGCTTAACATGTGTCACCACCTCTAGTTGAGTGTCAGTGTTTACTATAGGTTCTTCATCGGTAGACTTTGGAATTTCTTCAAGGTCTATCTTACTCCCACTGTCCTCTTTAGATATCTTTTCTCTCTCAAGGAACACTCTTCTTTGAGCTACAATTACCACATTATACTTGGGTTTGTAAAACAAATATCCAAATGACTCTTCTGGATAACCAACGAAAAGATACTTTTTAGATCTGGCTTCTAGTTTGTCCTGAGCTTCTCGTCTAACGAAAACCTCACAACCCTAAATTTTGATGTGCCCAAGAGAAGGACGTTTTCCCTTCCACATCTCAAAAGGTGTCTTCAAAACCTTCTTAGTTGGTACAAGATTTAAGATATGGGCGACTGTCTCTAATGCATAACCCCAGAAGCTTATTGGAAGTGTTGTTCGACTCATCATAGATCAAACCATGTCTAACAGGGTTTTATTTCTCCTCTTAGCAACTCCATTTAGTTATGGTGTTCTAAGAGGAGTTAACTATGATACTATACCATAGTTTTTAAGATGATCAAAAAATTCGATACTAAGGTATTCTCCTCCCTTATTAGATTAGCGTACCTTAATCTTTCTGCCCAGTTGGTTCTCTACCTTGTTTTGATACCTTTTGAGTATTTTAAAGGTATCCGACTTATGTTTAATCAGATAAACATATCCATATCTACTGAAATCATCAATAAACGTAACGTAGTAGCGTTTTCTATCTTTTGTAGCAGATCAGAATGGTACACACACATCTGTGTGTACAAAGTCCAATAGTCCTTCATCTCTTTCACACGATCCTTTGAATAGTGATTTAGTCATCTTGCCCAATAAGCAAGACTCGCATACATCATCCGATTTGAAGTCAAATGATTCCAACACTCCATCCTTTTGGAGTTGGACGATGTGCTTCTTGTTTACATGCCCAAGACGAGAATGCCACAATTTTGATTTATCAAGCTCATTAGACGAACCAACATTTAAAATCACATTGCCATTATGACTAATACATTCAATAGTTTCATATATGCCTTCGCAAGGAGAAGCTTTAAACATAAAACAACCATTTGAATAAACCAAAATATCTCAATTCTCATTATCAAATGAAAATTTATAACCATCCTTAAACAAAGCATGAAATGAAATAATGTTTCTTGTCATTTCTGACGAATAACAACAATTATTTAAATCTATCCTAACTCCAGACTTCAGCATGAGCTTGTACTTTCCAATCCTTATCACAGGCATGATTTTCTTGTTTCCTATGACTAAGTTGAGCTCTCCATGCTTCAACCTCTTACTTTCATTTATACCCTGCAAAATGATGCAAATGTAAGTATCACACCCTGTATCCAGGACCTACAAAACCGAAGTTGTAGTATTGTGGAGTTCGATCATAAACATACCTGGGTGACTACACTTTTCGACTTTTCCGTCTTTGAGGTCCTTTAGATATTTGGGCAGCTACGCTTCCAATGCCCCTTTGTGTTGCAGTAGAAGCACACTGCTTCCTTTGGATCGCTTGTAGGTGCAATCTCATATTCAGCCTTTCTCTTAGACCCACGATCATACTTTCCTTTTGCGGCCTTTCCTTTCTAGTTAGAATGAGAAGTCTTTCTTTTCATTGCATTGTGACCAATAGTCAACATAGGAGCTACTAAAGTAGAGGGCACATCAATTTTCTTGATCCTTTGCTCACCTGTTTGCAACAAGCTATAGAGTTCCATTTTAGAGGTCTCTTTCTTGTTCATTTGATACAAGAGCACAAACTGATTGTAATCAGCTGGCAGACCGGATAGGATTATATTGATAGAAAGTTCATAATCGAACACCATGTTTAGAGATTACAAACGTTCAAAGTACAATTTCATCTCTAAGACGAAAGCACAAATAGAGGCTCCAGGTTTCGGTTTGCAAGCCATATTAAAAAGGTTTAATGTATCTACCTTTGATTACAAGCCTCCTAAACAACTCTCTTGATTGATCTTGAATCTAGCTCCTTGAAAATGATTTCTTCCAGGCATAACTTATGGGTTGAATAAAGCATGGGCTTTCTGGCTGAGATTAGCATACACATGTGGGTCAATGTGTGCAATTTTTGTAGGAATTGTGGATTCTATATTGGTAAGGGTTTTAAGTCGTTCAGTAGGTAAAATTCTGCATTTGAGCAGAAATTGTGTAAGTGTTTAAAAATAAAAGTAGAAAGTAAAATAAAAGATATAAATAAAGATATAAAAGATTGTAGAGAGTCTTTACATATATATAGAAGAATATTAGTCCAACATTAGGGTTGCGTCCATATTGGATTAAGCGTTTTAGCTTACCGATGGTAACATGAGCTTTTATTGTGTATAGTATATTAAGAAGGAGTTTGAGTTTACATGTAGCTGCGCCATTCAGTGAGTTTCATAGTCCCATTTACAAATTGCTTTATAAAAAACTTAGGATGAAAATAATGCATAGTGATGAAATGTTTTGATTACGTGATACTGAGGTTTTCCTGAAATGCGTGAACTATAATTGGCTATTGTATGTTACGTGCTACATGTACCAGTTGATATGGTATGAATGCTTGATTTTTGGTAGATGATTTGTGTCCTTGATATTGTTAGATCCCAGTATGCAAGGTTGGAAGTGGTAAGACTGCATGTATCCGGAGTGTCATGTAGCACACATATTGTAGTGGTAAACTACGAGCTGCTTAGCACACCTTGGTAGTGGTACAGTACTATGTGTTGGTTATGGCCACGTAGCACACCTTTGGCTGTTGTAGTTTGATTGTTTATGCATGTTAGCTTGTATGTAGCTTACTTATTAACTCTGCCATGTTTTTTTTTATTATCATAGTAATGTGTGGTTTAAATTTTTTTGATGTCAAAACCTATGACACTCACCAACTTTATTGTTTGACGTTTTAAGCATCATTTTCAGGTAATCAGCGTGAGACTAATGATGCTAGGAATAAGTGGCTATAGAGACCTTAGAAATAGGCTTATGGAGCTCTCTTATCTTATTTTTTTTTAGACTTATGTTCTGCTGGATAATTTAAGTCTGGGATTGATTTACTTTTATGTGGCTTTATGCATTTGCGTGTATGACATTACTTAATAATGCAAGACTCCTTTATCTTGTGTTGGGTATTGTTATGACACATAGTGTCCCCGTTAGTTATTTCCTTTTCCTTTTAGTATCTCTATAGTAGACACCATTGTGTTGTAACGATATCCATGAAGTTTCACCTCGTGATTCCGCCTTGGCGGGGTGTGACAGATTAGGGATTTAACAACATCAAGGCGTTCCTTGCCTGTCTTTGCCTGAAACATTTCTTTGAGTTGTTGTTTCATTTTATAAGCCCAAGTGTTCTCAAAAGTCTTTTGTAGTTCAGGGCTCATGGAAGATGCCATGATGCATGCCACTTTGTTTGCATCATCATAGTGCTTTTGGTGAGCTTCAATCTCTTCTTGGGTTGAATCATCATCGAATGTGGGAATTTCTTCATCAAGAACATTGATAAGTGTAGAATACACATATCCGTTTGTACTAAAAATAACCCAATTAAACCCAAAACGGACCAAAAAATGGCAAAAATATGCTTGTATTTGTGTTTGGTGTGTGCAGGTACGGATAAGTCAAAAATATCAAGAAAACAGTCAAAAACGGACACGAGAATCAGAAGAGTACAAAGCCGAAGCCAGAAATGACAAGCCCCAGTCAAAGCCCAATCCAATACCCGCTATCCACTCATAACAAACCATAAGGGCCAGTTTTGCATTTATCAAAAGTCCTTTTATAATCAAGAAAAGAAGAAAAAAAACTCAAGGACCATTTATGTTACAAAGCCAAAGTTCAAACGAGTTTTTACCCATTTCAGTTATAAAAAGAGCGGGTGAATTCCATTCACTGTTCATCATCTTCCCAAACGTGCCCTTGGCTCAAAACAAAGGGGTTTTCAAAATTAGAGGGTACAAAGGACAATTTAGGTGTCCAAGTACACCTTGGCAGTGAGAAATGTCACTCCCCATCTCTGATTGGTCCAATCCCAAGAAAGAATGCCACGTAGCAATGGTGAAAGCACAAATTTAAGTGGGTTTTTGTACTAAAACACTCACAAAAGAAGCACAAACGTCACATCAATGGAATGACACGCTGGCAATCTTCAGGTGTCCACAATTTGATCAAACGGCTACAAATGAAGCTCAAATGATTGAAGAAATGATCGGCCAAGATTGAAAGATTGGAGGGCAGGGCTAAGGATCCTAGAAGCTTCTTTCAGGACCTATAAATAGGCTCTCATTCCTCACAACACTAGGATATACTAGTATATAGTAAATTTTAGGTGTACTAAAATTCGTATTCTCTTAATGAAATTTTCCTAATTCAATGTAAATGTAATCAGTTTCTTTAATTAATGAAATTCAGTCTTTAGTGTTTTAAATCTCATTTCTAAGCTCTCATTTAAAGTCATAAGCTCTCTTAATAAGCCAAATTGTCTCAATAAGCTAATAAGCTCGTATTAAGCTCTTTCAGTCTATAAGCTGAAATAGAGCTTATTGAATTCAGTATTAATCTTATCTAAACCTTAAATCAGTTTAATCTTACATGGATCTTATTGGATTAGAGCTTTTGGAAGGGGATCTTAACTTGGAAGAGATCCCAAGGACTTATACCCTAGCTTATTAATAAGCTAGGGAGCTTGTAGCTGCCATTATTGGTTCCTTTTGTTTAGCTAAAGGATCAAGTAAGTTTCTCTTCTCACTCTTCTCTAATTTCAGTTTAAATTGCTTAGATATAGCTTATATGTTTAATATTGCTTATTTGCTTATTCTCTTTGCTTATTAGTGTTTAATTATCTCTATTAGTGCTTATTAGTTATATGTTTTCATCTGTTTTTGCTTAAATAGTTATAGATCACTAGTTACTAATTTCTGTCATAAAAATCCATAAAAAACCAAAAATATTAGTTTATATAGTATAGATCTTAGATTAAGGCTTATTTAGTTGTTAAGTTTTGTTAATTAAGTTTGTTTTAAGTTAGTTTTTATCTGGTATTCAGTACTTGTTCATTAGATTTCTCTTAAAAAGCTTTTCTCAAACCTGTCATAGTCTTAAAGAGATGTTTGGCATAAGCTTGTTTGACCATCTAAAGTCAATAATTTTGTGCAAAACCTTTTTAGTTAGCTTTGGTTTTAGTTATAAGTATTAGGTAATGAGTTTTCATAAATTAGATTTAAGAATTTAAAAGTTTTGAGCTTATATTAAGTTCAACAGCACCAGGGTAAATTTCATTTAAGTTTCACTTGTGCAATTGTTGATCTAAGCCCTCCAAGGCTTAGATCTTGCTTCCATTGTGTTTATACACTCATTTGAGTCTGATTTAGTGTAGGATTCCCTTAGGAAACCTGCACTTTCATTTTTGCACTTGTGCAAAAGTCCACCAGTACTAACAATAAGTTAGTACTGCTACCAGTACTAACAAAAAGTTAGTACTGCTAGCTTAAATTTTAGCTAGGAACTCATAGTTTTAGGTTCTTAAATTCAAGTAGGATTAAGTTTAGTAATAGCTTATTATAAATTTAGTTTTAGTTTTCATTTTCTAGCTTATTTCATAGCTTAATTCTGTTCTTAAAAGTCCAATTGCATCAGCAGTACTTTCACTTGAAAGTACTGCTGAACTTTTACACTAGCAGTACTAACCTCAGTTAGTACTGCTGTGTTCTCAGCTTAATTTAGAACAGGTAATTTTAGGATTTAGCTTGCCAAATTCAGTAGGATTTAAGTTTTAATATAGCTTAATATAGTTTAAGTCTTTAAATTTGTTTTCTAGCTTATTTTCTCAGCTTATTTTGCTTTCAAAAGTCATAAAAAAACCTGAAAACTCCAAAAACAGTACTTAGAATCCTTAGGATTTAAATTTGTTAATTCAGCTTTTAAGTCTAGATTTTACAGCTTATTTAGGTGGATAATCAGTAGTTTGGTAAGCCTTTAAAGTTTGAGAGTCTAATTTAGCTTAATAAGGTTTTTAGCTTACTTGGATTTTGTGTTACTTTGCTTATTTCCTGAGTTTGCTTAGTTCATAATCAATTTCAGTAGCATAAAAGTAGTTTAAGCTTTAATTTCTTTTCATTTTTAGAATAAGCATATACTGTTAAGATTCTTACGTTTTGTGTTTGTTGATTTGGTTTGAAGATCCTTTCATCCTCGAAAGTTTCATTCTTGTTTTAAATTCAAAAATCCAAAAAAATTATAAAATATAAAAAGTAAAAAATATTTTCCTTTTCTTTTTTGTATAAGTAAAAGATAAAAAAATCAAAAATATATAAAAAAAATCTTCCTTTTTAATTAAAAAATAAAAGTCACCAATTGGTAAAAATACCAAAAAATAATACTCT
>BQNB010126660.1:0-19566 GCA_026074375.1 Tanacetum coccineum | reverse complement strand
AGCTAGAATTAAAAAGCAACAAACTTTATGCTAGAAAATAAGCTAAAAATATAAGATCTATTATTTTTAAATCTAATCCACCCGAAACTAAGGTGTTCAATCAAGTGAACAAGAGACGGGTATATTTAAGGATTAGATCTAAAAACAATAAACTAGAAAAATAAGCACTCGAAAATAAGCTAAAATAAGCTCACTCGAAAAGCTCTAAATCAAAAACAATATAAAATAAGCTAGTCTAAATAAGCTATTAAAGAAGCTTATTAGAATATAAGCTTAAGAGATCGGATCCAAAAATAAGCTATAAGCATGAGCTTATTTAGAAATAAGCAAAAGAAGAGAAAGAGTAGAAGAATAAGCATAAAAAAGAAAAATAAGCATCAAAAAATAATAAGCATTAAATAAAAACCAACCTTAAACATCTTCATTAATAAGCTCAAAATCTTGATTACAATAAGCAAATAATAAGCTTAAAAAGCTTATACAATAAGCTAAAACAAAATTATACTACTCCTAAAAACTAACCTACACTAAAAAACACACTAAAATTTCACTCTCTAAAATTTCTCTCACTAAATTCCTCCTCCCAAATGAGCTGTGCGTCTTGTATTTATAGCCCAAAGTGGGTGAGGGCAATTTCGTCCTTTCAAGCCTCCATCCACTCATATTGCTGGATCTAGGGGTATTTTGGTCATTTTGCACTCCACCAACCGCCTCATTATTGCCCATGATTGGCACACGCCTACCTCGTACTGACTGCTACAGTACCTCAGACTGACACACGCCAGTGGTGGGGCGTTTTTGGGGGGGGAGGCGGGGGGGGGGGAGGAGTTTTTTTTTTTTTTTTTTTTTTTGGTCACCCTCTGATTGGTCCAGCCGCATCGCTACAGTACCTCGTACTGACACCTCGGACTGCTACAGTACCTCGTACTGACGTGTCTGCCACCTCGTACCTCGTACCTGCACATCTGACACCAATGATTAGAAGCGCCACGTGTCACCACTCGAGTGGTGCCACGTAGCATTTTCACTGTTCACCCCCGCCGGACCACCGGTCAACGGCGGTCAACGACGGTGGTCAACGGTGGTCAACGACGGTCAACGTCGCTGGACCACCGGTCAACGGTGGCGGACCACCGTTGACTACAGCCGGACCACCGCCAGACCACCGGTCAACGATGGTTGACGGTAAGTCAACAACCGGGCCGGGTCAGGTATTGGGCAGGACTGGGTCGGGTATTGGGCCGGGCCGGGTCTGGTCGGGTCATGGGCCGGGTCGAGTCCGGGTCCGGGTCGTGAGTGGGTCATGGGTCGGGTCGGGTCGTGAGTCGGGTCGAAAAGGGAATAAACACCTCCACCGGCTCAAACTCGGGACCTATGAGACATGAACCTAATGCTCTAACCATTAGGCTAGAGCATAGTTTCATTTATTATGTGCGAAATTTAATATAAAACCCTTATATTTCTTGGACAGACTTGTGTTTAATAAAAGGTTCAAACAGGGACAAAAAAGGTTCAAAATAAAAAGGTTCAAGAATAAAAGGCCGGTACCGTTGGACTCGTTTTTTCGTGCTCTTTCCAATGGTGTGATCGAGGAATTTTCACGACTTCGTTTGGACCTCGATAAATGTGAAAACGTCGTCGAAAGTCACCCGAAAATTACCGTTTTTGCTTCGTTTTCAATCCTTTTTACCTGTAAGACATAAGAACACAATACAAACATATTTGCAACATAATTATCTATATTTTAGTGTTTTTAGTCCTTTTATAGTATTTTTCGGGGTACAAAATTTGTATATTTTAGCCAATATCAAGTAACTCTTGTTGTTTGATTATTTAATTTCTTGTATATTCCAGCATGGCTAGGCGCAAGAGACTGTGTATGATGTATCATCCGAGAATTTTCGGAATTTTAAAGGAGATATAAGTTATCCCTATGTTGAATTATCAAAAACGAGCAGCTAAATCACGTTTTTTAAGGTTTTGTAACCCTAATACTAGGAGAATATTCGTATTATTTGTAATAATAATATTGGAGCTTTTATTGTTGAATTATATACTGTTTTGTGTTACTGTTTCATTAAGAATTCTTCTTATTGATTAAAGATTAGATTCTGCATAATCTTTAATATATTCAACAAAGTTTCTACTATAGTTGTGTTAGATTTATCTAGCATAACAAAACCTTAACAAGCATAAGGAATTAAAGATCTATTGAAGTGGGATCAACAAGTAGTATCAGAGCTTGTTGAGAAGCTTTGAATAAGAAGAACCTGTTTGAATATACAAGATCTCTTTGCTAGAAGATATGGATTCAGAATCTGCACATATGGTGGCTGCATCCAAGGTTCCAATGCTCAAACCTGGTGAGTTTAAGATCTGGAGGATGAGGATAGAACAGTACATCCAGATGATTGACTATGCTCTATAGGAGGTCATATAGAATGGAAACTCTGTACCAAAAACAATAGTCGTGGAAGGTGTTGAAAAGGTAATACCTCCTACAACTGTTGAAGAGAAGGCTCAGAAGTGATTAGAGGTGAAGGCCAGAAGCACTTTGATGATGGGCATTCCTAATGAACATCAATTAAAGTTTAACTCAATCAAGGATGCGAAGTCACTGCTGGAAGCTATTAAAAAGAGATTTGGGGGTAATGCTGCTACAAAGAAAACTCTAAGAAATCTCTTAAAGCAGAAGTATGAAAACTTCTCTACTCCAAGCTTAGAGACCCTTGATCAAACTTTTGATAGGCTTCAAAAGCTTGTGAGTCAGCTGGAGATTTTGGGTGAAAAACTTTCACAAGAAGATGTGAACCAGAAGTTGTTAAAAAGTTTGTCATCAGAATGGAACACACATGCTGTTGTATGGAGGAATAAGCCTGAATTAGAGACAATAAGCATGGATGATAAAATTCTATATACAATCTCAAAAGTTATGATCAGCATAGTCAAAGGGGGGGGGGGGGGGGGGGGGGGGGGACATAAAGCTCATGTTCTGACACACAAACATGCGTTTTATGTCCTTCTAACAACTCTTTAGGCGAACACTAATGAAGCAGTTAATACTGCCTATGGAGTTTCTGCTGCTAGCACTCAAGTTAGTGCTGCTAACTCCACAAATGTTGATAACTTGAGTGATGCTGTGATCTGTGCATTCTTTTCTAGTCAACCAAACAATCCTCAACTTGTAAATGAGGATTTACAACAACTCCATCCAGATGACTTGGAAGAGATGGATTTGAGATGGCAGATGGCTATGTTGACTATGAGAGCTAGAAGGTTCTTGAAAGAATTTCATGATGAGGATTACTGGAAATCGGAATGAGTACATTGTGTTGATAAATCCAAGGTGGAGTGATCACAATGCCACATGAGGGAGTTTACTTTGCAAGGGAGTGCAGAGCTCCAAGGAATCAATACTACAAGAATAAGGAAAGCACAAGAAGGATTGTGCCAGTGGAAACATCTACTTCCACAACTTTGGTATCATGTGATGGTGTTGGTGGTTATGACTGGAGTGATCAAGCTGAGGAAGGACCAACAAATTATGCACTTATCGCCTACTGTTAGCCTCAAAATATTGAGTCGAACAAGGAAGTTCGTTCATTAATTATATTAGGTCTCGGGGTCATTAACTTATCTCTATATTATGTAATTAGGGCTAGAAGGGCAACAGGCTCTTTATGTAATCTTAATCGGTCACGTGTATCGGGCGAAAGCCTAAGTAATCCCAAGTCGGTTGTAGAAAGAATTGTAGAAATACCAAGGAATGAAAGCTTTTGGTTTTAAATAAATATACCCCTCTCCATGGATGGAGAGGGTGTTGGTTCATTTGTAATTTTATTAGTTAATCAAACCATCTTACTTTCATCTTGTTTTCCTCTCTCTACATTCTTCTTACTTCCATCGTTATTTTCTTGATCATTTCCATGTAAACATAATTTATGAAGTGAAGTGATTCATGGTTCTCGACATTTTTGGTATCAGAGCCTCGGGTGGATTGTGATTTGTTTTGTGGGGAATTAAGCTCAAAATTAAAAAAAATTCATGGCTTATATTTGTCAAATAAGCTTTCGGCTAAAATTTTTTTAGGGTTATCGGTTCTTAGGTGGTGTTAAGCTCAAGCTTCCTAGATTATTCATAGCTTAAACATGTTTTTTTTTTCAAGAATCAAACATAGACTTTCCTTGTTGATTTTTTTGGTTCGAAAATTTTGAAAAAAAAAATCAATCAACAATTGTGGCTTTGTTTATGGTTAGATTCGAAAAAGTCATGTACTTTCGTGTTTAGAACAATCTCTTTCATTATTTCTTGGTGTTCTACAACTTATTTGGTGGGTTATGTGGACAGTTGGAGAATCTTCCTTTTGTTGCGGTTTGTGTATAAAGTGGGAAAAAATCTTGTCTGCGTTCTGCCTAGATCATAAGCTTGCGTTTTGTTTGTTTAGCATTGGTGGAATTGGGACAAAACTGGGTGAAAGTGACTTGTGTACTAGCTTGAAAGTGACGTTGTGTTTTGTCATGAAGCCCTGCGGTTTGTCTTCAAATCTTGCGTTTTGGTACTGCGGTTTGTCTCCTCACTGCGTTTTGCCTCTCACTACGATTTGGTGTTGCGTTTTGATCATTGAAGACCTTTTACTTAGCACATCTAAACGTTATGCTGCCAAAATTTTCTCAAGAATTGCGTTTTGTCTAAGTTAACTGCGATTTGACCATTGAGTTTTGCTAGTAAAGGCTGCGTTTTGTTCTCATTGCGTTTTGTCTCATGTTGACTGCGTTTTGCTCTTATTGTGTTTTGTCTAAGGTTTCAAAGACTGCGATTTGTCCTTTGAGATTTGTAAACATTTTTGTTGAGTTTTGACAAATCGTATCTCGTGAGACTTGCTATTCTTTGACCAACTTTGGACCATTAACTCTCAAGGGCTTAATTCACATACTTGAACTTTTAAAGACAACTAATTCAACACAAAAAAACCTTAATCTCAATCAATTTACATTCACAGTTTTCTATTGATTTTTTAAAATCCCGCGAAAGACTCAATTCTTTTCTTGGTTTTAATCATAGATTTGTAAAATCCCGTGAATAACGTAATTGTATTTTTTTACCACACTTCAATCAAACACATCATACTTAATCATCAATCATTATGCACTTCATAATTCAACAATCATATCATGATACTCTAATTGTAACTTTCCACAACTGACAGTACAAATGCATAACTAATCATTGGCAGTGGTTTTAAGGAATCGTCCACCAATGCTTGCAAGGATGATTGCCACATGGCGATCACGGTTCTTAATTATACATGATACAAGACCAAATGGTGATGCCTTAAGGAAATGCATTATCGTAGGGTCTTACACTCTACTCTGTCACTTAATTCCAGCTGTACCTGAAAAGGATATTCCCAACCAGTTCTCTGACAGTAACAAAAGTTGACTACTGTCTTGAATATGTCTCCGGAAAAAACAAAAGCTCATTTTGAATCAGAAAAGCGAAGCGATTCATTTGTATTGAATGGAATTGGAGATGAATTATACTCAATGTTGATGCATGCATAAACAGCTCATGTAATGTGGGAAGCTTCAAATGCTACAACAAGGTGAAATTCAACTCGACATTTAACGTTGTTAAGACAAACTTTATTTTGGGATTTGGACATTCACCTCGCTCCGATGGAGGAAAACGATTGAGTTCATATTACACAAGGTCTTACAAGCTGGATGAATGAAATGATAAGAAACATTTGACAGTTGCTACGAGCAAGTAATGTTTCAATTTCTTCAACAACTTAACCAGAAATATTCTTGGGGTCAGGTTTGTAACAATTGTAAGCAACCACACAAGTGGGATGAAGTTTTCATATACAAGCTCTTTGACACTTCTGAATCTATTCAAAAGAGATAGTTAATGACTCGTGCTGAAAATAGCCAAGAATGCCTAACCATTAGCACTTGTGATAATACTCAACATATCAAGATCCATATTATAAAACATCAAAGTCTCACAAATCATCTGCACAAACAGCAAAGCTTTCACTTCCAACCAGATCTCTTGCTGCAATACAAGAACCAAAGGCAAAGTGCAGGCAAACCAATCAAACCTCCACTGAGTCAGCTTCTGAAGAGCAGTGATCCCTAAACAAGTCAAAAGGATAAGGAAATGCAGAAAAATTTGGCACTCATTGCAAAGTATTTCAAGAAGCTCTACAAACCTACCAACAACAACCTCAGAACTTCCTCAAACACCAGAAACAAGAATGTGGATACTACTTCAAGATACAAGAATGACAATCAGTCTGAACAGTTTGGGAATCAGAGGACAATGACTGTTGCTGGTGTCACACCCCGCCAAGGCGGAAACGCGAGGCGTAACGAGAAAGGATATCATCACAACACAATGGCGTCTATACAGAGAATTCTATATGAAATAAATAAGTAAAGCATAGACACAAAGTGTCATAACAATACCCATAAAACTAACCAAAATCCCAAAGGCGTCTTTATTGATGAAACGAAAGTTCTCGCCAATAGAAAGACATGCAACAATTATCCATAATCTAAACAATGCAAAATTCAAGACAATAAAGCAATAAACTCTATGACATCCTATGGTCTCTTTCTAGCCACTTCTCTTTATCTTATTCCCATGATGCTCACCTGAAAATGATGCTTAAACGTCAATATAATGTTGGAGAGAGTCATAGGTTTAAGACACGCCAATAACTCGCTTTGAAATCACTATGATAAATAAAACATAGCATAGCGGAACATACAACGAACTATCATACAAGCTAACATGCAATCACATCAATCCACATTGAGACGCTTACGCTCAAACATCACAAACATATCCCTATCCACAACAATGAGACGATTACGCTCACTTCTATCAATCCATCAATGCCTTGAGACGGTCACGCTCAAGCACAACAATCCATCAATGCCTTGAGACGGTCATACTTAAGCATAACAATTCACAGCAATGAGACGATCACGCTCACTACTAACAATCCATTCATGCCTTAAGACGGTCACACTCAAGCACAACAATCCATATCATATTAGCAAGTAGCACATAACATACAATAGTCTCGTATAGACCATGCATCATTTAAAACACATTATCACAGTAACTAAAACATTTAAACTCATATCATCATTTTCACGCCAAGAAAACATAAGAAAAAGGGGCTATGAAACTCACCTGATGCTTAAGCAATTTCCAAACTCCTTGCACAAAACTATATAAACAAACAAAGACTTTGTTACACGCGCCTAAAGCTATAATGACCCTTACTGCCCATGTAACAATCATAGGATGGATGTCATAAGTTGTTTATTTAAACTCATAGGTCACCTGTGACACCATGCCAACATTTACCAATTCATTTACACACTTTTTCAATGTTCAACAATTTACCCAAAAATTCAGAATTTTAGTGTCACTTTACCATTTTATAAACCATACCTACTGACCTTTATAAATTTTACCAAAAATCACGCATTCAATATTATGAGTTTACTATCTCCATGATTTTTCCACTAATTTATATTCCCTCTTAAGTGCCCTAAATAAAATCAAACATTTAACTACTCAGTTTCGGATCTGAACGAACACTAAAAATTTTGGACCTAAAAACCATACCTTAGAAACCCAAATCAGAAGCTCTTTTTGGGGGATTTTTAATCAGAATACGAACTTATAAATCCTGTAGGTTGGCTAATCCCTATATTCGAATTTTAACGTGGGGGTTTTACCTCTGTAAAAATCTGACCTAAATTTGACCCGTATTTATTGTTTTGTCCACTTTTGGTGTAACCAACATTTGAATGACTTCCTGACCTTAAAAACTTTCGAGGCCAGATGTTCTGGAAACTAGACTCTTTGAGCTACATAATAGGTACCGAAATCACATCAATTCATGCTTCTAACCTCTAGATATTCACAAAACAACACAGCCCTAAATTCTGCTCAACCTAATCAAAGTTCTAACTCGAATTAAGCCTAACCAATTACACCCCTAAAGCTTATAATTAACCCTATCCATTATAAACTATGTTTATTATATCTTTAATTAACGATGTTTTGAAACACTAATTATCCATAATAATAAGTATTACATCTTTTTTATGATAATTAACTCAAAGGATTATAATTCTATACCTTAAAATCTATCTATTCTTGAACACAAAATCTCTCAAACTGAAAAAAATTTTTTCTCTTCCTCCTTTGTTCAAATTCGGCTGGAACAATAAAAATCAAGGGGGAGAAGGGTTTTTGGATTAATAAGGTTTACAAAAGGTTTTTAGGATAGATATCTTTTATTAATTTTTAATTAGAGTATGAATTTGGTTTTCCTTTTCCTCCTTAAACCCAAACCCGGTCGAACTTTTCCTTTTCTTTTTATTTATTTTTATTTGTATTTATTTATTTAATTAGTAATTACTTATTTATTTGTATTACTTAAGTTTTATAAAAACCTTAAGCTTATTAGAGTAAACCTTTTTTGCGTAAACGCAAATTTCTAGGCTTTTAAAATATAACCTTTTCATTTTTATTAAACATAATTTCTAAAATTTTGAAATTTTCATTTCTTTCTTATCTAACCACTAAAGCCTATTCATACCTAATTTTAATAACACATAAATTAGTATACGTAATAATACTTAACACAAATAACGTAAATTTAAAAAACGCCAAAACCCACAAAAAGTCATTTCCTTCTGCCACCAAAAGTAACGATAAAGGAACTTAACCAAATCCAATCACCATCCAATCCCAATGAGTCGATCCACGCAAAATGGTTGCTTTACCAACTCTCACCAATCCACATAAGCATATAACACATAAACCACATCATTACAAACATATTCATAAAGTTCAATAGGAGCACTAACGGTTTTGATACATGCTCAAGTCAGGTTTCACAGTATCCACTCCTTTAGCGATATCTCCATCCCGAGATTTATCCAAAGTTTTCAAACTTTATTATTACCAAACAATTAATCGAGGATTCTTATCTTTAACTAGTCCTCCCTATACCCACATGTTAACACCAAGTTACCTCTTTGAAGTCAATACATCTCACAAGATATCTTATGCTACAACTTTGCCTGCCCACAAAAGGGTTCGCATAGAGCTAAACCGCTCCAAACGAAATGAAACATCAACCTACCTGACTCGCCCGTCATCGATGGAAACTTCGTCAAAAAACCTTAAGTTGCGTAACAACGTCATTTACAACCGGTCTCAAACTCATCAAACAAGGAACTGTATTGAAACCAAGTTTATCGTTGTTTACAAGGTCCTAGTTTTTGACGAATCCGGCTCGTCTTTGCGTTTTTTCTAAAATAACTTTAACCAAAATCACACAAACACATCTAAGGGCATACTAAGGTCTACAAGAAACCTTACGTACCCAACTTCAACTAAAACTCCCAATGATCCCATGCTTAACGAACAAGTGTGGATACTCAGTTTACCTGAAGTCCTAAAGACCTCGCTTCGAGCCCAAATGGACCTTAACTACCACCATTCAATTAAATTTTAACCTCTTAACTTCACGGTCACTATTCTCAATAGGTTCTTTTACAAAACTAAAAGTTTTGTCAAGGCCTTGATTCTCTTCAATGGCACATGCAGGATTGCATTCCCGCCTAACAATTCTTTAGTTCGAACACGTAAAACGTGTCATGTACATCCATTAATTCCCTCAGGCTATCTCAACCGATATGCTACAAGACCGTTTCTTACAGAATCCTCAAATTGGCCCTACATACCTCGGTGCTAACATACCCTTTTTCCCAAAGCGAATATCACCTTTCCAAGGCAACACTTTTAGCATAACCCGATCTCCCACCTCAAACTCTAACGGTTTGCGCCTATTATCAGCATAGCTCTTTTGACGATCTCTGCCACTTTGGGCTTTTCCTTTACCAACACTACCTTATTAGTTATTTCTTGAATAACTCAGGTTTCCAATAAACTATCATTCCCTCCATCTCTGCAAATCTAAAAAGGCGATCTACATCACTACAATAACAATAGCTTCAAACGGAGGCACACCAATATGCTCAATTGATAACTACCACCAAAATTGATAACATATGCCCTCATTATATCCTCCAAAGTCTAAATCATACGTTCACTTTGTCCATCCGCTTGAGGATGCTAAACAGTACTCAAATCTAAACGCGTCACTATCACTTTCTGCAGCGTCTGCCAAAACCACAAGGTAAATCATCCATCTAAATCTGAAATAATCAACACAGAAACTCCATGTCGCGCGACTATTTCATCGATGTAAATCTTTTACAATCTTTCCGTACTATAGTCTTCTTTTATAGCCAGAAAATGAGTCGACTTAGTCAGTCTATCGAGACCATCACTCCAATTCTACATTATAATTCACTTCTTTGACCTTGAAATTATCTGATGAAATCATGGTGATCTATCTCATTTTCACTCAAGTTATCTTAGGTTGTTGCAGCTAAGCTAAAAATTCTTTCACATTGAGCCTTCACCTCTTAATCAAATCCCAACAATTGCTAATAGGTAAATATATCCTTTTCTCACGGTGGGCTACCATGACATGTCTATAAGGTTATACTAGTATTATCCTCTCCCGGACTATGTACCAAGTACACTTGATGCATGAGCCTCATCCATTACTACCGTTCTCATCATTCCCTACTAACATCACTCATATACGATCCATTAAGTACAAACTCTCGTCCCTCCTTTCGTTTCCTATGTTAATCGAACCCATCTGAAGCCCTTTCTGCGAGTACGTTTCTTGCTTGAACGCCTCACTTTGGGCTGCCAATATCATTCCTCTTACTCCATACTGAATGGTCATAGCCATCGCTCCAACACGTCTAGGTTTCACTCGTTCCTTCCTTCTTAACGCATCAAGCACCACATTTTCCCTACCTGGATGGTAGCGAATTTCATACTCATACTTACTATACAACTTAATCCATAAAGTACAACCATCATCTGCTCTCTTTTCCATTTGTTGGTCTAGTTCACGCAGCATTTCTGCTGGCGCGTTCTCTACCTTGGAAGTCTCACTTAGAGTAGCCAATATCTTGTCCTTAACATCTGACTGGATAGTCATAGACATTGCCCTTACTCGTCTGAGTTTCACTCTTCCTTTCTACTGAACGCATCAACCACTACATTTGATTAATCGAAGCGTCACACAAATCATTCTTCAAAGTCTAGAATGTAACATCCGAGAATTTTCGAAATTTTGAATGACGATTTCAATCTTTGACTTTTCAAGCCTGACTTGACTTTTGACTTTTGGTCTTTTATTTTCACATAAAAGCGATTACCGCGTAACCGGTAATTTTTTTTGGAACATATTTAAAGGAGATATATGTTATTCCTAGGTTGAGTTATCAAAAACGAACAGCTAAAGCACGTTTTCATTATTCGGACTCTAAAGCAATTTGATGTAAAACGACATTCCTGACAACTTTTTAGTTTTGACCGAGACCCGAAAACAGTCAAAAGGTGAATTATAATTAATTTACACTTTTTATTAAATGAAAATATTTAATAAATTAGTCATCATTTTATTCAGTAACGTTTGTTGATAACGCAAATCAGACGGGTTATAAAGTTTATTTCTAATTTTACTTGTTTCGATAGAGACGTAAACGGTATTCACCAAATAAATAACGAACATTTTTGAAACCCAGAATTGCAGCTACATAATCATTTCCAAAGCAAACGGTTCCCAAAAACTGCCAGACGAAATTGATGAGAAGCTTTAGATTCCCGGTCATATGCTTGGAACAACCCGAGTCGACGCACCATAAACATATTTGGATAACCTGCCAAGAAAAAATGTGGAATTTAGAAACCGTTTAATTGTAGGTTCCTGAGGGTTAGAGGTACATGCATTACACACAGAGGTGCCAGACTTACATTCAGAGTCACTCGAACTAATTAATTTTCCACATAGGTAAAAAAATCTTCCAGTTGGTGACCACCTAAGGCAAAATCTAGGTTTACTAGGCTTAGGTGAAGCAAGTCTTCTGTCACCATCCCCATCACCCTCCACCACCACTCTCCTTTATCTCGTCACCCCGCTGCCAACCCCACCTCCATCACCGTACCAACACCATCACTATCACAGCGACCAAAGGGTGTGTGTGATTTAATTATGAACCACCACGAAGGGTGTTTGTTTATGTGGTGAAAACCACCACGAGGGTGGTTTGGTTCGGGTAGCAGCTGCCGCCTCAGGGTCCGTTTGGTTTGATTTAAATAGCACCGAGGGGTGCGTTGGTTTGTGTTTCACCACACAAGGGTGCGTTCGGTTGATGGCAGCTCCGATTAGGGTGCGTCCGGTTCATGTAAGCAGCTAGGGGTGTTCATTTTGGTGGAAAACCACCACGACAAGAGTTCGTTGGTTGTGGGTTTAACAACAAAAAGGATGTGTTTGTTCGGTGGCAGGAAAGCCGCAAAAAGGGGGCGTTTGGTTCTCTGGTTTCACACGCAAGGGTGCGTTTGGTTGGGCAGAAATGTCATTAGGGTGCGTTTGGTTTTAAAACGCAGCGGGTGCGTTGGGTTGTGCAGAACGGTCATTAGGGTGCGTTTGGTTGGGCAGAAATGTCATTAGGGTGCGTTTGGTTTTAAAACGCAGCGGGTGCGTTGGGTTGTTATACAAGATTAGGTGGGTTTGGTTTAGTAGAAAAACAACTAGGGGTATTCGTTGGTTGATGTTGGCAGCCGAAAGGGGGCGGCAGCCGCCACCATAGGGTGTGTTTGGCAGGCTGCCACCGCTATAGGCTGCGTTCGGGTTGGTTTATGACCACGAGGGTGCGTGGTGGTTTGATAGTTGTCACTAGGGTGCGATTGGTTACTGTTCACCAGAAAAGGGGTGTTTGTTTTATGGGTTATCGAAGATTAGGGTGCGTTTTGTTGTGCTCGACAGCCAAGGGGCGTTCGTTTTAAGAAAAGAAAGCAAATTAGGATGCGATTGGTTTATGACAGAAATCGTATAGGCTGCGTTTGGTTTAGCGAAACAACATAGGGGGAGTTTGGTTTACAAAAATGGACTCATAAATCTATTTCAGTATTTAATTATATAACCGGATCTAGTGGTGGTTTAAATTGGTTAAATAAATGTGCTATTTAAAAATTTGTCTGATTATATATATATATATATATATATATTAATAACGAGTGTATATTGCAACACGATTTGATTAAAATGGGAAAACGTTGAATTTTGATAAAAGTGGGGAATGATATATAAACGGAAATGTCATGGCGAAATTTATATATAAATTTTTATATTTAATAATGTTTTACTAAAGTTTCTATTATTTTAGAAACCGATAAAAGGGACAAAGTTATATTTTAAAGATATAATAAATTGTATTATACAATAACCGGATAAACGAATAAGAAATTATACTTTTACAATGAGATAACTATTTAGACACGACCCGTCGATGAAACGAAACATGATTTATAAAATATTAATTTATATTTTATAATGGTTATAAACTGTTACAAACATGGTTTGATTAATTCATAACGTTAAGACATGTGTCAACCTTTGTACAAAGCCTTTTCATTAATTAAATGGTTGTCAAACTAATTGGTTTAATTAATTATTCACACTTATTATATAATACCTGCAAGGTATATTATACTTTTCATTAATCTTTGGATTGATTGTCTTTGTTATATAATTCACGGTAGGAATTATATAAGGGTTATTTTTCATATGTAATATATAAAGAATATATATTACACACTTAGCGTATATTTTCAATTTATTTATTTAACCAACCACCAAGATATTACAACTTTAAATCTAAATCTTTATCAACGTGTCGCGTTGATGTAATCATTCATCGGGAAACCCAAATACATTATCCTAGGCTAGTGGGACTTAGCCGTTAAGATTAGTTGCAACTTCTTGATCGAGCCGCTTCGTCTTCCGTTCGTGTTGTGCATATTAGATGCCTATCTGTCAATCGTTCTTCATCATCGAGGTGAGTTTCATAACCTCGCTTTTCAATCTTTTGAATGTTTATAAACCCGCGAGGGGGATACATGCTTGTTTACAAATGCATTTACATGTTTGATTACAAATTGGTTCACATACTCTTTTACATAGCTCGCTATGGGATATATTACTTGACTTCATTTTTGGTCACAAATATATGTACTTTACTTTTGAAAGGATTACGGATTAGCTTAAGCGGATTGAACTGATGACAAAAACGGTACTGCCCGGGTGTTCTTGGAGGGGACACCGGTAACGGGAGTACATATTTTTACTTTACTGCCCGGGTGTTCTTGGAGGGGACACCGGTAACGGGAGTACATATACTTTAAATCACTGCCCGAATTGGGTACATACAAGTCTACGTCACAGCGTCATGAACTGTAAATCACTTGGAGGGTGAGCGCGAATGTTATGAAATAGATCTATTCGGGTGTGGATCCCTGTTCGGGTGATTAGCTATCGCCGGTAACGAACATTATAGCGTGATGTCCACGCGAATGATATAAAATAGATCTATTCGGGATTGACAACCCCCGTTCGGGTGATTAGCTATCACTGGGAACGAACGTTATAACATGTCGGATCACGTTGGGACTACAGGGCCCCCAACAATACATAAGGAATGCTTACCATGAATTATTAGCTTCAGTTTCATGAGCTTAGAGTAATCGTAAACATTGTTTTATACTCACATGGATATTTACGTTGCCTTGAATAAAATGGCAATACATACTTGAAACATTTTTGGTGACATTAAATTGGTCATGCATTCTTTATAAATCTTTGGAATAAGATTGGTACTTTTGGTGACATAAAATGTGTCGTGCATTCTTTATAAATCTTTAGGATTTTTACATGGTACTGTGATGATACAGTGGATTACATTCATATTTAAACTAATCTATGAACTCACCAACTTTAATGTTGACACTTTTAAGCATGTTTTTCTCAGGTGAATTAGATGCTTGGATTATTTGATGTGCATTGAAGTCTTTACATTCAAGTTTTTCATGGTGATGCAATTATGGGACAACTATTATTTTGATTTCAGAAAATCAACAAGATTGTTTTTACAAACGACACATTTAGAGGTCGTTCTCTTGTATCTAGCGCTGAGTATTATGAAGTAGCACCCCAAGTGGTATTCCGCAGCGTTGTTGTGATTTTGGGGGTGTTACATAAACAAAGACGAAGAATTTACAGATGATGAGATTAGATCAGTGGGAGATAAACTTGTAAGTTTGACTGCAAATTCTATTATTATGCTTATTTACATTTAATAACATATTTCCCATATTTTTATGCAGAAAGAAGCTGATGACAAGATCAAGGAAGGAACCTTGAATCTTGATGATGTCACTGATGCCATGACAGTTGTGTTTGGTAAGGAAAAGGGAGGTTATGCAAGAGGAGTGGGAAGTGGAGTTACATACAAGAGGTATTTTCATCTTCCTCGAAGCAGACAAGCAACTGATGAAAGAATTGAGTTACTTCAAACTCAACTTGATAATGAGAGACGCGAGCGTCAACAAAAAGATGAATTGGTCAAGAAATTGTCCACCGAGATGACAGAAAAAGATGTATTGGTCAATAAATTGTCCAATGAGATGACAGAAACAAAGGGAATGCTTAGTCAACTGATGAATCAGTTAGCTGCACAAGGGGTGCAGTTGAATTTGTCATCTCAATTGCAAGTAGCCTCATATGTAAGTCATTTTTTATGTTGTTAACAATTTCATTTTCTAATGCTAACACCACTGATGCTAATGATAGCAGGCACTGAACATAAACTGATGAGTCAATGTATTTCTTAATTTATATTGCAGGTGACTCCAATGGGCGCTTATGAGGTGGACGAAACTCAGTCAAGTGTTGTTGTACGTGATAAAGATGCGAGAATTAAAAAGAAGTCTAATGGGCTTGTAACTTCGGAAAAGGTAATGGAAACAATGGTTTTGATTTTTGAATTTTACATACATGACTAATGTACCGTGTTTTATATATACATATAGGACTGTTCAACTGTCGGACCTTAGAAAACGCCTAAGTCACGAAGAAACGGGTCTCAAGATTCCCAATCGTAAGGAAATGTGTCCCCAACACAAGAACTACCAACAGTATGCATTTCAACATGTGTCTTATTATTCTTTTGTTTAAATAATTTCTGATACATACATGCAAAAATTCTTTTTTTAGGCATCTAAGTGCAAACTGTGGCACTTAAAGAAATCAAATATTGTTGCTTTGGGTACCGTATACAAGTCTGCGGGAAAAAAATGCTGCATAACCAATCACTCCCAAATGATTGCTACAAAGTGTCAATTGATTCATCGTTAGTGGATGCAGCATGCATACCGGACGTAGGAAATAATGGGTTAAAAACAGTTAAGGATGGCGTAGGTGGTTTCTTGCATGGCCAAAGAATCAAGTTGTTCTAGATGAGGAGGTACATACATGTGTTTTTTCAACCTACATATATATAATTCTTCATATTTAATTCAATGTTTGATACAAGTGTTTTTTGTTTACTGCATGTTACACCACCAACTACGGTACAAAAGATTAGTGATAACAATTCTGCACCAAAATTACAATCGAATCGCAAAAGTTATGTCTCTCGTGAAACCATGCAACGGCACGCTAGGACGGGGAAGAGTCATAAGTCTTTAAATTATGGTAGTTGAGAATTTGATTATGTACGACATTACAATTGTATATTTAGTTCAGTTATATACATTCGAGTTTTATTCAATTTGAAATTGCTTTTTGTTTATATATATATATATATATATATATATATATATATATATATATATATATATATATAATATAATGACACAAATTATTGATTTGTTATATGTGACTAAAAGATGCACTCACATAATATAGTCATGCTTATCAACATTATTGGTCACTAATTATTTAATTTGATGTGTGACTAAATATTACAAAATGTCACACAAACTAAAAATTCATGTGACCATTGGATGAACAATAGTCACACAAAATACACATTCACTTAACTTTAAACAACATATGGTCACACTTATTAACACTTTTGGCCACTTTTGGTTAACTTGTATGTGACTAAATAATAAAAAAACAAGCTTTGTGTGACTAAATGTTACAAATTGCCATACACACTTAAAAATCATGTGACCATTGAATGAAAAATAGTCACACAAAATACACATTCACTTGACTTTAAACAACATATGGTCACACCTATTAACACTTTTGGCCACTTTTGGTTAACTTGTATGTGACTAAATTAAAAAAAACATGCTTTGTGTGACTAAATTTTACAAAACGCCACACAAACTTAAAATTCATGTGACCATTTGATGAACAATAGTCATACAAAATACACATTCACTTGACTTTAAACAACATATGTCAACATTATTAAACTTTTGGCACTTTGGTTAACTGGTATGTGAATAAATCCCAAAAACCATGCTTTGTGTGACTTAAATATTACAAAAGGCCACATAAACATAAAAATTCATTGAGTCCATTGGGATGAACAATAGTCACATATAAATAAACATTTGCTTGATTTTAAACGCTTCCTATGGTCACACTTATTAACACTTTTGGCCACTTTTGGTTATATTGTATGTGACTACATACAAAAAAAAACATGCTTTGTGTGACTAAATGTTACCCAAATTGCCACACACACTTAAAAAATCATGGTGTGACCATTGAATGAACAATAATCACACAAACATACCTTTCACTTGACTTTAAACAACATATGATCCACATTATTATAACTTTTGGCCACTTTTGGTTAACTTGTTAGTGACTAAAATTAAAGAAATAACATGCTTTGTGTGGACTAAATATTAAAATACGGCCACACAAACTTAAAATTCATGTGACCATTGGATGAATAATAGTCCCACAAAATACACATTCACTTGACTTTAAACAACATATGGTCATACTTATTAACACTTTTGGTTAACTTGTATGTGACTAAATTAAAAAAAAACATGATTTGTGTGACTAAATATTACAAAACGCCACACAAACTTAAAATTCATGTGACCATTGGATGAACAATAGTCACACAAAATACACATTCACTTGACTTTAAACAACATATGGTCACACTTATTAACACTTTTGGCCACTTTTGGTTAACTTGTATGTGACTAAATCCCAAAAAAACCATGCTTTGTGTGACTAAATATTACAAAAGGCCACATAAACATACAATTCATGTGACCATTGGATGAACAATAGTCACATAAAATACACATTTACTTGATTTTAAAAAGCATATGGTCACACTTATTAAGACTTTTGGCCATTTTTTTAAATTGTATGTGACTAACTCCAAAAAAACAACACCCGTTGTGTGACTAAATCATCACAAACGTCACATTTATTATGTATTCATGTGGCCACAGGACGGGAAAAGGTCACACAAAATACACATTTACTTGAATAAATCATCTCAAATGTCAAATATATTATATATTTATGTGGCCAAAGGACGAACAATAGTTACTCTCAAAAACAATTCGTGTGACTATAAAGTGTTTACGGTCACTAATACTGATTAATCCAACAAAACTTGTGCCTAATTTGTCACACATATTCGGGTTTCGGTCACTCTTTTTCAATAGAAATAGCCACGAACTCTTTAACGTGACCGTATGTGACCTAAAATGGCGCGATCTTTAGTGACAAACACCCAAAAAAACACGTGTGACCATATGTATATCGTCACACATTTTTGGAGTGACCAATACCAGTTTTTGTACCAGTGAAACCGGTTTCATTTGACCCGTTTTTCGATCGAAAACGGTTCAACCAGTTAAACGGGCCGGGTCGAGCCGAGAAAACATTATGTTTAATCCAAAATCCTCGAACTTTTATTATTTTTCGTATATAACCCATAAACTTTTTTTATCACTACAACTATCTATCACTATAAAATCTCGTTGCTATGCACGAGTACTCGTCTAGGTTTTAATACAAAGATGTCATTCATATGAGTAGTTAAGTAGTTATATTTGGCTTTATTATATTATTCTCCGTTTCAAAATAACTGTGTGCTTTTTATTTTGCGTTGTTTGAGAATGTATGTTTATTTTAACTAATAAAAAAACATTTAGAGGTATATAATCTCTACTACATATAATATAAATTAGAACATTTTTCTTTATTTAATACAAAAAAAATTAAGTAATCCAAGTTATAGAATATATTGTACAATATTTAAATGCAACATTTCATTACAAAGTCAACTATCTAACAAATACAAATAACAAAGCAAAATGTACAACATTTATTTCCATCATGCATATGTTACAAGTATTATAAACTAATTAAACACACTAATTAATGCTATTTTTAAAACACTCTAAAATGAAAAATACATGTTATTATACGTACAAAGTTTTTTACGTTTTCTTCTGTTTTTTACGTTTTAGCTCGTTTTTTTACGTTTTTGTACGCTTTTTTACGATTTCGTCCTTTTTTTTACGATTTCGTCTCATTTTTTTTAC
>BQNB010126658.1:0-19566 GCA_026074375.1 Tanacetum coccineum | reverse complement strand
GCCCCTCTCTAAGTCTAAACCTCGTTTGGAGTGTTCCGAAATGCTCAAATATCATATACATACCTATATTGAAGTTTCCACATGTGTCGGGTAAGAGGAAAGCCGACGTTGCAAAATCCGTAAAAACAGAACTCGTGAGTGGCGCGCGGCGCCAGATTCACAATTCTATTTTTTCGGATTTTGGCTATCGTTTGTTATTTTACGTTTTGCGTACGTTTATTTGTCATCGTTAAAACATATAAGAGATCCTAGTCAATGTTGCACCAACACTCTCAATTAAACTTTCTAATGAAGAAATCACTCAAATGTATTAGCTTTGTGTTTCAAGTACTTTATGTTTGATGTATTATGAGTTTATTAAATATAAGTTGAAGTTTAGTGAGTTTATTGTGTATAAAACGCGAACGTAAAAAAACCGAAATCCCGTGCTGTCTTGTTGCTTAACATAATAAAAAAACCGGTTTGTAACCGGCTTTTCCAAACCGAACCGGTTTCAAACTGCTCCAAAACGGTTACCACCGGTTTGGGTTTTTCCCCACTAAAATCTAAACCGAACCGAACCGGGTTTTGGTCAAAACCGATTTTTGGCTTTTGACTAAAACCCGGTTCGGTTTTCAAGCCCGATCGGTTTTTGGTCAAAACCGGTCTTGTACACCTGTATATACAGGTATATATACATACATACTGTATTACTTTCAAATCGTGACTAGGTCGTCGATACATGCTAGAGCACACGTTTGTTATTTTGCGTATTTTTGTTGAGGTGAACATAGTCGATCAACATGACTCATTATAATTGAGTTGCAGAACAAAAGACGGATTAAAAATGGTATAATGTGATTATATTATTATATATCGACATTAGGAAAATGAGTGTGAAAGAGAAACATTCCATAAGATCTATGCATAGGTCCCATTTCTGGTCCAAATAATTTCTCAGTAGAACTAGATACCTTCCAAACAAAAAATAAGGCTGCTACTACAAAGCACGGATGTTTCGTACTTTTTATTCTTTTTGTCTCCCTGTTTACAGTGCAACATATTTTTTTATCAGGATCTGTTCCGTACTTTTTAACAGTTTGATACTTTTGACTTGTTAAACTATATATATTTTTTCCGCTTTGCTACTTTTGACTTGTTAAATTTTATATTTTTTTCGCACTTTCCGTTTTAATGTTTTATAACATAAACAAAATTATAAAAATTAAAAATATAAAAATATAAAAAATAAACAAAAACACAAAAAAGTAAATGGGAGTACAAATGGTTATTTAGGAGGGGTCTTTATAACATTTCTCATCATAAATACTTCATTACCGTTAAATATTTCATAAAATAATAATGTAAGACATATTTTTATTAAATTCATTTGGTTGAATCTATATCCTTAATTACTAGCAAGTATTCGTACGTTGCAGCGGTAGATACCATGTGATTAAAGTAAATGCATCAACAAAATAACAATGGCGAGTTGATTAGTCAGAGAAAAAGAAAAAGAAAATGATGTCGGTCCGACTCGGTTAACTCTTTTTTTTTCCTCCGATCCGTTTTCGGATGACTTTTATTGGCTAGCAGGACCGGTGGCGACTCCGATTCTCGGTTGAACCTGTTGATCCGGTTTTGTTTTCAAAACCATATGTACCATCAACTTGTTAGCATATACATTGTATGAGGTTTTGTGTGTTTTATTAGTTTGTACATTATGTATAATAACATGTATTTTTTATTTTAGAGATGTTTTTAAAATAATATTAATTAAAAGAGTTGAAAATTCAATAGATGAATGTGTTGATAAATTGTGTTTAATTAATTTATATTTTGTCAAGTTGCTTTATAAAAAGTAAAAAATAAAGAAAGGTGTTGAAAATGAGATCATTGCTTACAATACATTTCATGTAGTTAATATTTAGGTTTGCATCAAAGGAAGCATGTTGGAAACCTACCTACTCAAAATTTCAATTATTACAAACATGCATGAATTAAAACCTAAAAAGTTGAAATGACAAAAGTTCCTAAGAAAAAGAGAGATTTATATTTGGTGGGTTGAAAACTTGAAATTTCTGGAAGTAAATTATGAAAATGACATTTTAAGAACTTTCAACATCTCTTAATTATTGCCTAGTTAATATTCGACATTAATCCAATTTGTCAAACGTGATTAAGTAGATTATGGGTCCGTTTGACAAAAGTCGCATTAACAATGAGCAGTAACAACAACTGTTAGTAGTAGCAGTTTTTTTACCAAAACGTTTGATATCGTAGCTGTAAGTGTCATCATAATGTATAAAACAACTCTAAAGTGCTCAACACTTCATGAAGCGTTGGGAAATTAGCATTCCGAAAGAAAATAGATAAACATATATCTTGCTTGTCAAACGAGGATTAAAAATCACAATGTCAACATTTACCACTCACCGCTCTTAAATGTTCGTCAAACACATTCTATATTTGTGCTTAGTCTGTATTTGTGTTTGTTATTATTGTTTCATGTTTACCCAAATATAGTTGATAGAAAATGGAAGATTACTACATTACATGATGACATACTTTTCTTTTTAAGATTTGGACCCCCACCATAAAACTAAACTTTCTAATTAGTTAATGCCCAATAGTTCAAATAAGTAGAAAGTTCACTTATATAATTGTCAAAAGGATGTATTATATGCCATTTATATATTATCATATAATATAGTTATATATCTACTCACATTTATATATATATATATATATATATATAACTTTTATTTAAATGTTCTCTTTTTAAGATTTGGACCCCACCATAAAACTAAACTTTCAATAGTTAATTCAAATATTAGTTAAAATAAGTAGAAGTTAATAATAGTAAAAAAAAGTATATATATATGATGACAATGAATCCAAGTTATAAAACTCAAGTTGTAAAAATAGAGTTACTAGGAGAAATGTTTTCTTTAAAATATGAACAAAAAAGTTTTAAAAGCAAGTAATGTGTCGTTTTCTTTAAAATATAAATAAAAAAGTTATAAAAGCAAGTAATGTGTTGTGCCCAAAATATCTCTTTAATCGTAATGATTTTAAATTTTAGGGGCAATTCAATATCTACCCTTATTTAAAATGAAAATTTCATATATACTCAAATATGCTTTAAAAACATTGTACATTATGCATTCATTGGTTGCACTTTGAGTATATATGAAATTATTGTTCAAAGTAGGGTGATATATGAAATTAATCCAAAATTTTAAACTTTTGTTTAATATATTACCAAAAATAAATGATTTATGTAATAAAAAAAATTGTCATGTGATGTTTGGGACCATATGCGATTAAAAAAAAATCTTTTGTTTTTTGACACGCTAAATATTTTATACAAATTTTTTGATACTTTATATATTTCAAAATTATTCATTTAGTTGAATTATCATTTGTTATAATAATTTTCAATTAAATTTGATTATTTTATGTTGTATTAATAAACGTTGCACGAAACATTTAAACCATATGTGATAACTACAATTATCTGCCGTTAAAAAATCTCGTTAGTATAAACATGTACTCGTCTATAACAATAATTGAGTGAATTATATAAGCCTACAAAAATCAGGAGCACTTGCATTAAATAGTCAGGTCGACCCGCCTGGTCCGACCCGACCCGGTCCATTTTTAAATTTTTTTTTGGTATTTACGAAATAGCCCCTCGAGTATTTACGAAATACCTCCTCACACTATGTGTTAAGTTACGAAAACTACCACCATTTTAATTTTTAGAATGCACCAAAATAATGCTTGAAATCGATCGTTATTTAACGACCGTTAATTTATTTTTATTTTTTTTATTTACAAAAATATACCTCATCTCACTTCTAGCCGAAAACAACGGCCGATAAACATCCCGCAGCGTAGCGCGGATTCAACTTAAGTCTATTCCATTTATTGATGAAAATATGGTTAGATACCACTTAATAGTTTCATTTAAAAATCCTGTCTAATTAAAATGAAACGAACAAAATAACGACTAAAACTGTCCTATTATTACTAGTCAATCCTATTATATTGCTAGTCGCTGAAATAAAAAGCATATTATTTCAATGATCTAGCTTCAAATTTAATATATATTTACGACATACATATATTATAGTAAGAATAGTTATGCTGGTCTAAACGCTCATGAAATTTTCGGCGCGATGTTAATTTTTTTAAAAAAAACTTCGATTTTTTGTAAATGCACATGGTCTAAAAAAGCTGTGTTCCTCATTTTGCATATTTTTTCGTAAATGCATATGATCTGATTAATTTGTGTCGTGGTTCCGTCTCTACTGCTACTCATCTTAAAGATTAAAGATTTCAAGTGTCTAACTTTACACTCGTGTTCTAAGTGTTTTTAGTTTTTACTACTTCAATGTTTTAAATGTATATTTATCAATGGTGGTTTAACCATGTTTTACGTAAAAGCACCAACTTTTACGTAAGGTTGAAAATTCTAGTCAATCACAAGAGATCAACAAAGTTAACCATGTTTTACGTAAAAGCACCAACTTTTACGTATGTTTGTGTGATTATTGCAAAACCGACTAATCAACCGGCTTTTTTCCCCTTTACCGGTGACTTAACTTATTCTCGGACCTCGGTTGAATCAACCATATCAACTCGGATTTTAAAATACCGGCTGATTGTTGCCCAACTATTCTTATACAGTAAGTATTACTATATTTAAGAAAAAGTAGGATTGCTTTTGCCAAACTGTTTTTTGCTTCCGTTGCACCCAATGAGGGTGAAATGAACATTCAAACGCACAGTAACTAATGGTCGTTAGTAAGTAACGACCGTTAAGTTTTTTTTTAGAAAACTTTAATATTAGAAAAATACTCCAACAAAAATTTTACGCAATTGGTCCTTCATGTTAATGGTCCGTTGCTAAGTTAGTCCGTCCTGTCGCGGAGCGCGGGTATTACAACTTGTTATTCCACATGTTATGGACTACGTCTGGTCTAGGGATGTAAACGAGTCGAATCGAGTCAAATTTCGACAAAGCTTGACTCGATAGTATTTATGCTTCGTTCGAGCTCTACTTTATAGCTCGACGAGCTTTTATGAAGGAAGCTCGAGCTCGACTCGAAAAGGTGGAGTTATTCGCAATGACTTGTTTTGTAAACCAAATAAAATTAGAATATAAAATTAAACTTTATTTCCTCTCTAAGAACTCGATTAACACACATCTATCACTTAAAAGATCAAAAAGCTCGAAAATAACTCGAGATCGAGTTTGAGGCTCGATAAAGCTCAGATCGAACGAGCTCGAGCTCGAATTGCTAAAACAAAAGTATGTTTGGCGCAATGGGCTGGAGCTGGAGCTGAGGCTGAGTCTGGAGTTAGGCTGAAGCTTAAATTTTTATAAAGTTGTTTGCCAAATTAGCTCGAGTTGAAACTTATTGATGTAAATTCTCATAAAAACACATCAAATCAAATTCACATATATTTCCAGCTTGTCGTGATAATCTATTATATTTTGAAAGTATTTATGTAAATTTACTTGCTATAAGCCCTTATAAGCCTCTTTTTATGACTTTAAGCTTATAGGGGCTTGTGGTTTATAAAAAACAGAATAAATTACACGTTTCGTCCATATGGTTTATACAAAATAACACTTTTAGTCGCTATTCGATTTTAAGTACACCAATCGTCTTTAATTTTCAAACTAATTGCATTGATGGACCCTATTTTGTCAAAATAGGGACCAACCGTGTATTAAAATTGTTTGAAATGTGTTACACGGATAGTCTCTATTTTTCATAATAGGGACTATCAATGAAACATGTTTTATAAAATAAGGATTATCTATGTAATTAAAATCAAATAAGGACAAAACATGTAATCTGGGTAAACCATAGGGACGAAACGTGTAATTTATTCTAAAAAACATCTATAAACATGTGTGACAACAAAAAGCTTATTTTACAAGGAGTGAATTACGTAAATCGTCCCTATGGTTTGTCGGGTTTCACATGTATAGTCTCTGTGCTTTTCTTTAAGCGGGTCATGTCCTTGTGGTTTGTAAATGTTACGGGTTTGGTCATTGTGGTTTGTAAATATTACGGGTTTGGTCCTTGTGGTTTGTCAGATTTTACATGTATTTTACCTGTGTTTTATTGGTCAAAGGACTAAACCCGTATCATTTACAAACCACAGGGACATGACCCGCTTAGTCAACCGGGTTTTTAGCACCGACCCGAATCGACCGGGTTTGTCACTTTTACACTTTTTTCACTTGTTTCTTTTCATACCAAAATATAACCAATGGCCGGAACCCTAACTCAGAATCCGACGATTCGCCGGAAAAAGCCTCTCCGGAGCAAAACTGCTGATACCCTTTTTCATATTCTCTCTTTTTGTCATAAGCATCAACTTATAGGTATTAATTTGATATAAATTTGTTTATGAATCTTTATCATAAATTGTTTAAGGGTTTTATCCTTTAGGTGTTTCTTTATAATGGGTTTTATTCTTTTTTAAGCTTTAGGGTTTAAGGAAGTGTTGTCATTCAGTTTTGGGGTGTTTATTTTGGCTTATATAGCTGGCTTATGGCTTATTTGAGGTTTGGGCTTATGTTTCATAAGCTCATTTTTTGTGGCTTCTCTTGAAACTTTTCGGCTTATATAATAAACTTATATAAGCCGAGAAGTTTGAAATTAAGCCACAAAAAGCGGGCTTATGAAACATAACTCCAAAACCAAATAAGCCGTAAGCCGGCTATATAAGCCGAAACAAACACCCCCTTTATAAAAAAAACAATCTTTTTTAAGGTTTAGGGTTTAAGGAAGTCATGATATGGTAAACTTGTATAAGCCCATAAGTCTCAAAATAAGCCGGAAAATTGAGGCTTATGAAATAGGGTTTAGTTTCCGGCTTATTTTGAGACTTATGGGCTTATACAAGTTTAGGGTTTAGGGGTTGCCTGTTTAAGCTGATATGTGGCTTATGAGCTTATTTGTTTTTCGGCGTAAGCCCCAATTTTCCGTCTTATTTTGATATGGTAAACTTGTATAATCTCAAAATAATCTGTAAAATTGAGGCTTGTGAATATGGGGGTGTTTGTTTCGGCTTATATGTGGGCTTATGAGATTATTTGATTTCGACTTATATTTCATAAGCCCCAATTTTATGGCTTATTTTGAGACTTGTGGACTTATATAAGCTTATTCGATATGATAAACTTATATAAGCCCATAAATCCCAAAATAAGCCAGAAAATTGGGGCTTATGAAATATAAGCCGAAATCAAATAACCTTATAAGCCCACATATAAGCCGAAACAAACACCCTTAGTTTCCGGCTTATTTTGAAACTTATGGGCTTATACAAGTTTAGGGTTTAGGGGGTGCTTGTTTAAGCTGATATGTGGGTTCTGAGCTTATTTGTTTTTCGGCTTATATTTTATAATCCCCAATGGCTTATATGTGGGCTGATGAGCTTATTTGATTTCGACTTTTATTTCATAAGCACCAATTTTCCGGCTTATTTTGAGACTTGTGGACTTATATAAGCTTATAACGATATGATAAACTTATATAAGCCCGTAAATCCCAAAATAAGCCTGAAAATTGGGGCTTATGAAATATAAGCCGAAAACACATAAGCTCATAAACCCACATATAAGCCGAAACAAACACCCCCTATGATATGATATACTTCTATAATCTCAAAATATGCCGTAAAATTGAGGCTTATGAATTATAAGCCGGAATCAAATAAACTCATAAGCCCACATATAAGCTTAAACAAACAACCCCTTTGACCGATTTAACCCCAAGTTTTGACCTTGTAACGAGTAAGGATGTTTATTTGGTCATTGACCTTTTAGTAAGTAATCGCTGAATACTTCTTGTTGAATTTTCGGCTCTGTGCAAAGTTCATATCAATCTAGTAATGTTATTGTGTGTAGATATATAAACGTTAGTGTTTTTTCTTCTAGGTTTTTAACTGGCCCGTTCATAAAATCGTGTACCATATTCACAGAGTCTGCAACTTTTTCGTTAATTTTCTTTACTAGCGTGATTCTTGATAAGCTATATCTTGTTTGAGAATCCCCCGTAAAATATTGTAGTTATTCCTACTTCATTACTTTGTTTAGGGATCCCGCTTTTCTGCCACCGTAAAGTGTGATCTTTGAAAAACTATCTTTTGCTTAATTTGACCTTATTTATTTGTCATGTAGATAGAGGCGACACTGATATAGTACCTATCACAAAAGATGATGTTCCCTTGGATTGCGCTGATATCTTGCCTAATGATTCGCTATGTCAAGAACATACGTCTATGGATGAAACCCGAGTGGTTCTGGATACCCAAGAAGACGGTCTGTTTAATACACAACTGAAATTAGCTGAACCTGATCATAACGTTATAGGAGAAACAACTGAACTTTGTCACAATACCGATCCTTCGGTCTCCTTTGATGTAAATGACCAGGATAATGTAATGGACTTGATGACGAGTTCTTCTCGTTTACCCACAGATAAAGATGTCGATGAAGGAGAAATATCGGGGGATTTTATGGATTTCACGCCTAAAGATTCTATAGGCATTAAATCACAACTTGAAAGCGACAACAATTTGATTCTCTCATCCACAGTTACAGTTGAAAATGTTGGTAAAGATACGACGGGAATAGTAAATAAGAACACAAGAAATTTGGTGGATTACTCTGAAATAGTTGTTCATGGAAATTCCCGAGAGCCTGCAAAGCAAGCGACTGCTGTGATAGGTTCTGACTCATCACTTCGACGCTCTGGACGTGTGCGGTCGTTAGAAAGCAATTTAAAAAACAGTAAAACAAGTAATCAGGATCTTGTAAACCCACTGAAGGTTTGGATTCTTTCAACAGTTTTGCTTAAGTTTTCACTGTAAAGTTTACTTTTGCCGTATTACAAAGAGGTGGCCAAATGGGCAGGTTGGGTAACGGGTCAAACATGTACTTTTTTATTCCAAATCGGTGACCTTTGCTTTTCTTGTAATAGAGGCGGGGACCTTCCACTCAAGACGAAAGAGTATACAAAAAGGCGAAGAAGCTTGTTGACCTAACAACCTGTCCTGAAAATATAAACTCGGTTGGTCAACACCATGAGGATGCCTCTCGCAAAGTTGTCGATGCTTCTGTGAACAAGGTACCATCCTTTTACTTTTGAAGCACCCCATTTTATAGACCTTCTACTTTGTTGATCATGTGACGGAGTTTGAGTAAGCTACTTTATCCACTATTACATCTAGGCAAAATGGGCGGGTTGGGAAACGCGTCAAAATGAGTTGGGTTAAAGGGTACTCATCTAATTCGCCTCATCACGGGCATCTTTTGAATATGGTCTAGGCTAGGTTGACCCACCGACGCTCTTTTCTTCTCTTTTTTTTCAAATTTGTTGAATAGCTTATCCATTAGATATGATCATAAAATAACACGAATGTGACAATCTAGCACTTCCAATAAAACTATGTAGGATGTTTTGACCCATATCATTCTTAGCTAGGTTTTTAAGTCGGCCATTTGACCTTTTATAGATGTTTTGAAGGCTGAGACCAGTCAGTTCAGCGTGCCATTATCCTTTAAGCTATTTAGGATCTTTTGACCATTTATATACGGGTCGAAATTGACGCATTTAATTACATCGTAAGACTTGAAAAAGACCACACTTTCATTAAAGATTCTAATACTTGGATAATCGTAGGCTTTTTTAAGAGCACCTTTAAAAGGCTGATCGCAGTCAGTTCACCGTGCCATTATCCTTTAAGTGGCTCTTATATATATACAAGGACTCAAGGATAAGATTTCTTAGCAATGTGCTTCTTATTTCATTCATAAGATTTCTGATAATTACTTGAATTATGACCGTCACGTTTATATGTTTTAGTAACTGGTATTTTTTCTTTGCAACAGGATGTTGCTAATGAGAAGAAAAAGAAGCGGGCTGCGACACAAGAAAGCAAGGCAAAGAAAAAGGTTACTTTTATTTACTTTGATGAAATCTTTTATGTTTTTTACAAGTGAACGTGATGCTTTTATTTTGCACCCATCTGCTATCTGTCTTAATTGCTAAGCTACTTTTATAAATCAAGTGTATATCTTATTCTATGCATTTATTTCTACGAACTTGCCATTAAAACATTTATCAAAATCAATCGTTTCAGAGGAACGCCAGATTAAAACGAGCAGAAGAGAGAAGAAAGAATGGAGTCAATAGGCCAAAACTTCAAGTGATAGTAAAAGAGAAGAAAATTTCAGTTTGCCGTCATTATATGCATGGAAATTGCCATGAGGTTGTCTCTACTTTTTTTATGTGTTTTTCCATCTTACTTTCGGCTTTCAGATTTATTACTATTATTGTGTTGCTTATCTATTCATTTATGACAGGGCTTGAAGTGTAAATTTTCTCATGATACGATCCCTTTGACAAAATCCAAGGTATGTAAAAACATTAAGTTATTTATCGTATATAGAGGTCAAGAGGTGGCATTTTTGACACATTTGCTTATAAATGGGTCAATTTGGGTTTTGATTTTTTTTAACGGTCAAATGGTTCAAATTGAAAATTATTGCTAAAAGGAGCAGGGATCAAACGGCTTAAAACTATCCCGAAGTTCACTGGTCATGTTATCATGAACTGGGCCTGTCCAACCCTTAACTATAACTCTGTGGCCCGTTCCCATCTAGACCTGTTTTTAGTCACTTTACCCAACCCGCCCATCTTGCCACCTCTAGCCTTGATGAAGTTGTAGCTTGTTGTGATTGATGTTTCTTGGTGGTGCAGCCGTGCTGTTTTTTTGCCCTTAACGCTTGTATGAAAGGTGATGACTGTCCATACGATCACCAACTCTCTAAGTATCCCTGCAACAAGCTTTTGGCAACAGGGGAATGCTACCGCGGTTCAAAATGTCTGTTTTCTCATGAGGTATTCTATCATTTACCGTTTAGTATATTGAAGTAGAATATTTTAAAAAAAAAATTCACATGTATCGTGCAACTTTTCAGGCACAGCCGATTGAACCCACTTCAGTTGCTTTGAATGAGTCAATGCCTGACCAAGAGTCTCCTAATTCTGGTTCTAAAAGGGTAGACGCAAAATCTTGTTCCACACCCAAAGCTGTTGCTAGTAACACCGAACGAAATTCCGTAGATATTACACCAAAAGTATTCACTCGACCACCAAAAGGCATAAGCTTTCTTTCTCAAAAAAGGTCACCGTCAGAATCCCGTTCGTCTCCCAAAGTAGATTCCGAGGTTAAGGAACCTACCAAAACACCCAATGTAACTCAAGATCCCAAAGAAATTACTAAAACTCCCCCAGTAGTTCCGTGTGGAATAAACTTTCTGTCATTTGGTAAAAAACCTGCTGATTCAGACAATTCAAATGGCGGATTTTCTTTCAAGATTAACAATGGAATCCGTAAGTCTCCGTTAGGTAACTTGAAGGGCGAGTGTTCAAAGTCTGATCCAGCGGTTAATGTGGTCAATGATGTCAAAGTTGACCTTCCAACAGATGGGCCGAGTTTTTCTCAGAAGCCGTTACCTATGATGTCTTTCATGTCAAGTACATCACAAAAAGCGCTTGAGACAACTTTAGCTTTTGCGTCCAAGTTTGAGGCTGGTGTAAAGACAAACAAGCCCGGATATTTGGCTCAAAAGATATAAAAACTTTGACCAATGAAAATTATGGCTACGGGCATAACATTTTATCAGAGCCTCCAATGTATACAAGTATGACGTTTCTTCCTTTCGAAACTATTATCCCATTTTTTGTTTTTTCCCAATGTGCCTTATCACGTTTATGTCACTTTTCTGGTGTAACGCTCAAAGGTTGCCAGATGTTCGATGGTGTAACTAGGTCCCATGAGCGAATTGTGCGGTTAACAAGCTGGACTCGGTTATGGTTTATAATCTAGTTTTATTCAAATAGACCGACTGCGGACTGGTTTTGTTTCATATATAACCGAACTGTAAGTGACAACATATCATATTATATTGAAAAAAGTTGATCTTTTTAACTTTTACTATCATCTCTTTGCAGATTTAAGTTTAACTTTCATTTTCAGAGATAAACCAGGCAAGCTATGCTACAAATGCAGGGTTCTAAAAGTTTTGATCAAGTACATAGTTAAGTCTTTTAAAAATCCAGTTGGGCCTAATGTTAATGTGCTTTTGAAAGCAATGATTATAGGATCAAAAGATTTGGTTCTCATTGTTCTAATCAACCTTAACATCATAAGTACAATATTTACAGCCTTTAATTACTGCACAAGTACAACTAACCACTGAATACTTTTTGCTGCATTTTTAAAAGTTTGGCTCAACTAATAATCACTGAATGAATTGCAAACCAAGTCAAAATTGCTAGTTATACATGAATTGGTGACTTATATGTGTTTGTTTAGTTGATCAAAGGTTACTCACAATAGTGACCCATAACGACCCACAATTTTTCTGTCACCTCAGCTTTCAATCAATCATAATACACACACCATGTGGATGCGTACATTAAGTCGTGTTTTCTATGTACTTAGAGCATCCACGATGGTTATTGTGACCAATGCCCACCGTTAGATCCTATCATACCCTCCTAAGTCCTAACACCTTAGCCTATTTTGAAATAAATAGAGAACTAAAGTGTCTTGCTCGGCTTCATAAGGCCGAGCTTATCGACCACGATCCCACCACTACATGCGCCGAACCTTCCTACGTCGAGCTTCGTATTATCCGTCGCAAATGCTCTAATATAATGTAAAATTAACTAGTGTTTTGTATGCACTAATGTAAGAGTAAGTAGTGTTTTGTATGGAGTTATGTAAGATTTAATGAAACCATATATGGTGTTCATCTGGTCGGTTATTATTTGGTTCGGTTAATTTATTTTTTCTGAGTATAACCAAAAACCGAACCCCGATAACCGAAAATCAAACCGAATACCTCAAATCACATAATTTTAAGAGTAAACTGCAAAAATCATCCCTGTGGTTTGTAGTTTGTGACACTAATCATCCATAGCCGATACTATTGGCATTAATCATCCCTGAGTGGCAAATGTTCGGCAAAAATCATCCTTATTGGGGATGATTTTTGCAAAAAGTTTAACAAAAAGTTTTGCAAAAATCACCCCTCTAGGGATGATTTTTGCCGAAATATCAATTTCAAACACGGTTTATTTAAAAGTTTCCGATTATATCATACATGTATTTATGATAAATTACACCTCTAAAGAAGTTTAAAAATCTTTAAAAATATGATATTAAACCAATTTCTTTAATATAAAATTTTGCTATTTACAAAGATAAAAAATATTAACAATATTAAAGAAGTAATTATTGATTACGTGAATAGTAACAAATATTATATAAAACATATTTCTATATTTTTTATATGTGTATATATTAAATCGGGCGGGGCCGGGGGATGTTATTCCCTACTTCGCGCCAAACACCGATTAAAAATCCCCGTTTAAGCCCCTACACCTTTGCCCCGTAACACGTATAAAGCATGCCCCGCCCCGCAAATTTGTGTCGGGTTTCGGGTTACCCCGTCGGGTTCGGGTTTTTTTGCCATCCCCAGTTATAGGTTTATTCGGTTCGGTTAATTTATTTTTTCTGAGTATAACCAAAAGCCGAACCCCGATAACCGAAAATCAAACCGAATACCTCAAATCATATAATTTTAATTATTTAATTAATTATTTATATATATTTTTAGAAAAAAAATTCAAAATGTTATATTTATACTAAAAAAGAGTTTTTTATTTTTTGCTATATTCAAATATATATATATAGTTTCATTTTTAGGGAGTACCAGTGTATTTAAAATGAAATAGGGACGAAACGTGATGTTTGGTATAAACTATAGGGACGAGACGTGTAATTTTTTCAAATATATATATTTATATGAATTTGGTTTTTGGTTAGATTGTCAAAATAATAACCGAACTGAAAACCAAATTTTAATTTGGTTCGGTTCGGTTACATATTTGATTTGGTTTCGATTTTCGATTTATTCGAGTATTATCCAAAACCGAAGATGTCTATGTTATTACGGTTTTTTTAACTTGTACCCTAAGGGCACAAGATAAGAAGACAGGAACCCACATAAAAGTACACAAAGACTCACAAATTTTATGTGTCCTTGTGTACTTATCTGTACTTTTTTGTGGGCCCCTATGTATTTTTTTGTATTTTTTTTATTCTTATCTTATGCCCCTCGAGCACAAGTTAGAAAAACCCATGTTATTATGAATCAGTCATATGAAAACACGAGTTGAATTGAGAATGAAATTAGATCTGTTTTATTTGACAACTCCACTTACCCAAAAGAGGTAACTTTTGTCATTTCCTCCTGGAATGGAACAAAGCTATAAAGTATAAACAATAAAAAAAACTCATTTTCTAATGATATTTCATAGTATTAATAATTTGCACTCAATTTTATAAAAGTTTTCAAAACTTGTCATTTTTTTTAATTTTTAGATATTACTGTACTACACATCAAATATTATAAGCGAATTGTTATTTGGGTGGATGTAATAAGGAGACCTCAAGATCGTTTTTATATTCGCTCTCTATACTAACTTTATCATCAAACTGGTTTAATAAGATAACCAAATTCACCACTAAAATAACCTCACTTAAACACATATATATGCCTCATCAAAACACACACTACACGACTCGATAGTTCACAAGACCGAGTCTTGCATTTTTGCCATATAAGACGCATGCTCCATATGGTACGCGTGGTATATGTGCCGAGACCGAGTCCTAACACCCAATAAAAATTTGAGGGTCCCGAACGAAATTATATAATGAGGCCTTTTGGGAGAGAATGTTATATATAAAGTGTCACCGTTTATAAGATATAATGCAATTATTTATTTAAACGTTTAACATATTACCCATTTAAGATATGTTCTCATCTAAATACTCTTTTCTTCGTGAAAAATATGTGTACATAAGCATATACTTGTTAACAGGACAAATTTTAAGTCTTCTGAAAATTTTGAGGCTTTGTGCGATCGTTCACACACCCACAAAGACATCATTTTATACCAAACTTATTTTTAACGCATATTTATTCATCATAGTACGTCTGTATATTCCACATGCATGCATTATCTTCTGTAGTGTAAAGTCTGAAGTCAAGGCTCTTGAATTTATGTGTTTTTGATTCAGATCAATATGAAATCACATATCACTTATTTAATTGTTAAAAATATAATGCCTTTATCGTGTTTTTGATTGGTGTGCACATATTTCATTACTGCATTTTTTTTTTTACTTTTTTTTTTGCAGAAAAATAGTTTTACCCTTATGAAATTAATTAAAGCTTTGAATAAAGTTTGTAATTTTTAGTATCATTAGGGGCAATATGATAAACTTGCTACATTACTCACAACTATATTTGGAAGAGGACAATAATTTTGGGACAATCCAAAATGAAAAGAAGGACTATTAATTTGAGACGGAGAGAGTAGTTCTTTTAAGCTAATGTACATTTTTACTTGTTTATATTTTGACTTGTGTTAGAGCATGCATGCATTTTGGTGTCGGGCGAGATTTCGACGACTACTCTTCTAGCGCAAATGTTTTTGTTGTGTCGAGAAAGAGAGGACTTTTGGAGAAATAGGTCTCGGGTTTACTCCCTCGATTCGCATGAAACAACAAAACATTGGTTGGGGCTGGTCATTTGGGAAGGGTCAGTCGACACCAAAAGTTACAAAGATGTTGGGGTTTCTCCGCCCTTTTAAACGTTTTGGAGAAAACATTTGTAGATTTGTAATTGGCAAATCGCACAAAAATGCATCTTAGGTTAATTTAAATTTGATACCCATTTTTTTCCTAATTGAACGTATCAAAAGTTAATTTTATGTGCGATGTAAGTTTTTTTTACCTTTCAAAAGTGGTTATTGGTCATAATTTTAACCGAAATACTCGATAATAATGATACATCGCATTAGTTAACCATTTCTGCGAGAAAAATGACTCAAAATCTTTCTCGAAAAGTTGGAAAAACCTCAAAAAAAAGTTTACATTGCAAATAAAATTAACGTTGGCACCTTAAATTAAAAAAAAAAACATTAAGTATCTAAAATTCAAATTTACTTATGGTAGTATACCTTTTTCTTTTTTTTGATTCAACATAGACATGTAAGATTGTCATTTTCATAATTTATTTGATAAAAATATGTGACATGGATTAAAATAGATGCAAGTCTTAAAGTTGTTTGGCTTGATATGTTGGGAGTTTATACGCTGTCATGCATCTATCTATACATGCTTTCGTTTTGGGTTGGTTATTTGTACCTCCTAAAAAGCCATTGGTACCCCTTTTCGTACCTCCTTGTTTTTTCGGTTTTTTATTTATTTTTATTTATTTTTATTTTGTTTATGTTATAAAACTGTGAAACGCAGAATCTGGAATGAAAATAATGAAGTTTAACAAGTTAAAAGTGTTAAACTGTTAAAAAATACGGAACAGAAACTGATAAAAAACTGTGTTGCACTGTAAACTGGAAGACAAAAGGCATCAAAGATACAAAACATTTGTAATTTCAGTGGGTCAGGGGCACCAACAGTAGCACCCTTTGGTTTTATAGCTGCCGTACAAACACATCAACTCAACTTCCAGATTCTCATTTTCAAAATCTCACTGAGACAGATTTTGCTTTTGCTGATGTTGTACTATTTCATGCAAATAGAATGCTAGACTACTTTTCATGCACTGTGTATATAGTACTCCATGCACTTTCAATAAAAAATTGTGTGCTGTGTTGTATAGCTAGCTATAAATGTTGTATATGTGACTTGTCATGTCACATCATTGAGAAAACTAAGCAAATTTGCAGTCAAACATCAGTTTGACAACCTCATATCTCTTTGTTATCTTTATTTATCTCTACTAAAATACTTTGCATGTGTGTGTGTATACATATACAATACCTCATATATCATATCTCATCTTTGAAAATATGGATACAAGAACTTGGTTCTTGTTTATAATTGTTTGGCATATAATGATGATGAGTTGTGTGTGTGCAAGAAATATGTATTTTTCACACTCACATGTTTTACTTAACCAAGGTAATTAGTGTCATTCTTGTTTTTTTTAATTGTAAACTGTAATGCATGTTGTTATAAGAGAGTTATATGATAGGATTCCATGTTGGTTTTTCATTTTTTTTTACTGACTTTGTAATATTTTCACAGGCCAGATTTTGAAATCTCCCAAGACGACTCCTGCCATGCAAGAGGTAATTCAAGTAAAATGTATAACAATATTCATCTTTTTATTTGAAATTTATGTTACAAATGGTAGAAGAAATTGCACTATAACAATGATTGACTAATATATGTTAGTGGGTGTTTCTTTTGGCTTATATAGCTGGCTTATGACTTATCTGGTTTTGAGCTTATGTTTCATAAGCTCTCACTCTTTGTGTCTTATTTTGAAACTTTTTTGGCTTACATAAGTTCATTTTGTTATGAAAAGGGAATTGGTAGTAGAGCAAAGGAAGAAGAAGTGCTAAGTAGACTTGGATCAAGACCACCAAGATGTGAGCACAAGTGTAAAGGGTGTGCACCATGTAGCCCAATTCAAGTACCAACAGCCCAATTTGGCCCACAATATACTAACTATGAGCCTGAAGGTTGGAAATGCAAATGTGGTTCTATACTTTTTAACCCTTGATAATTAATTCCCTGTGTAATTTTTTTTTGAACAAAATTACCTTTGTAATTTCGTGATGAGTATCTTGTAAGTGTTTAGATTTCTATAATTTAATGATGTCATATCTTAAGCTCTTTATAGTGACTTGTGAGTGTTTATGAGGTGGTAAATAGGTTATTTTAATTCACTTATTTATACTTTAATTTAATGATGTCATACATATCTTAAGCTCTTTGCAGTGACCTATTGGTAAAAAGGTATGTGACTATCATTATGAAATAATGTGTTAGGTCTTAAATTTAATTCTTGTTAGGTGCATATAACCTTGAAAAGAGAGTGTTTTATCTGGTTTGAGTTTATTTAGCGATGGGTTTAAACCTCATAGATTAACCAGATAATATGTCAGAAAAAAAAACTTTGACCGTTTATACTTTACACCTTTTTTAATGTCTACTAACTCTTCCCTTTGTTACATATGATATGAAATAAATAGTAATTTTTTCGTCTCAAAATTATAGTCCATATTTTCTTTTTTGATAGTCCCAAATTAAATGTTTACTTCCAAAAATAAATAGGCTTAAGTTTACCATATCATTCTCACTTGAGGTAATAATTACAAACGATAAAGATGTTACTCCTTCGTCCCATAATTATAGTCCAGGTTTTTTTTTTGTCCCAAATTAATTGTTCACGTCTAAAAATAGATAGGGAATTTATATTAAGTTTACCGTATTATCCTCACTTAATGTTATTATTACAAAACTTTAAAGAAGCTAGAAATTAATTGATTAAGGGTAAAACTGTCATTGTGCAAAAAAGTAAAAGAGAGAAAGCTGTAATGATGATGTTTTTCTTAAACTATGTGTTTTTTGTCGGTGAACAATAATTATAAGACGGATTGAGTATAAATTAATTGGTTGAGAGTAAAACTGTCATTGTACAAAATGTAAAAAAGAAAAAAAGAAGTAATGAATATGTTTTTTTTTTAAATGTGTGTTTTTTATCGATAGAGTATAATTTTTAGACGCAGGGAGTATTATCATTGAATAGTCAATGGTAAGATTTATTTAGCATTAAAAAAGTACTTATTGAGACTCTAAATCTGAATGACTAGATAATCTCATCTGTCCTTTAATATGACTTTCCTTGATTTCCGTATCATGGAACACATGTAATGAAGTGAGACAAAGTACGGTTTTTGCTCAAATTTTTATTTAAAAAAAAAATCTCTGAAATCTAAATAGTACCATATTCTCAGTACAAAATATTGAGGCCAATAAACGTTTTTAGGCTAAAAAAAACCTTTAGATGCTACTATAGTATGATTTGATTGTAGGTAATATTGTTTATTTATATAAAGTTTCTAAAGTTGAGTTAACATGAAGTTTCATGTGTCTTTTATAAAAATATTTTCATCATCAAAACGCTCTTCATTTTGGATTTTGGAATGTCGATTTCAAAAGACTCTCGTCATTTGATCGATCTTTTTAGCCTGTTTGATTATTATTCATCAAATAACGCTCGATTTAAGTGATCTAATCTTCCTTTTGATCGGGTCCTTAATTGTTCTTTATTTGATTCGACATAATCATTAGGTTTTTGGGTGTTCGATTACTGTTCCACTGGTTTCAAAATAATTTTCTTTTTTTCTTATAGCGGCTAGGGCTCGCAGTAACGTCGACCACACACGGTTGATCTCCAAATCAATTTTTGTTACGAATTTCCCGGACAACACTACATCTAAAGATCTATGGGAGGCGTGTAAAGGTTATGGGACTGTTGTTGATGTTTTCATTCCTGATCGTAAATCGAAAGCGGAGAAAAGGTTTGCGTTTGTTCGATTTATTAAGGTTGATAATGTTGATCGACTTGTGGGTAACTTGTGCACTTTATGGATT